>JAQHUG010000244.1:2491225-2506404 GCA_028555095.1 Dicrostonyx torquatus | reverse complement strand
GGTTAGTTTAGATGTGAGAGGTAGCCAAGAAAAGACTAGAGATAATGGGCAAGGCAGTATTTGAATTAATACAGTTCTCCTGTGGTTATTTTGGGCATAAGCAAGCAACCAGCGGCTGAGCGGGCCAGTGGCTGGCGGCTGGGGAACACAACACCCACCTCTCTCCCCTACTTACAACACAGGTGTGCATCACTACCCCCCCAAGCTCAATAGAATATGTTTTTGGGGCAGTTGGGGGTCAGAGAAGAATGGTTATTCATTCAACTCAAATGTTAGTTATTTAATCATGATCAGGGCCTATGAAGTAAGAAAGTATGAAGTAAGTGAAACTTTGAGAAAAAGGAGATTTACAAGGCAGTAAGATTGGGACAGGTCAGCTTTCACTTTGGATAAAAGGAAGGCCATGGTTTATGGCAGTTATGGGTGATACAAATATGTTATCACTAAGATCATGATTTGAGAGACATCAGGGCTACTGGAGTCTTGTATACAGTTGGGAGAGGTTGTTACAAAGATCTCTGACATTCACGAGGGCTGAAGTTCTTATACAGTTCAGGTGAAAAGAGAAATCCCATGGAGAGCCAAAGTGTGCTTCTCAGGACCCAAGGTTAAAATCCGGTGTTTCTTGTGTCTTGTGTGACTGTGCATTGACCCCAGGCCCTTGGGTGAAGATGGACGCTATAAAGTAGTCCCATACTGGCTCAGAATTGAGTGCAATAAAGGGTTCTTTATTTAGGGATAGACTCACAGATCACAGTCCTCTACATGAACCGGGATCAGAAACCATCCTAGTCCAGTAGCCAAGAGAGGGAGAGCACACGCTTTAAGGCTGCATTTACAGAATAAGGGACCACGCCTAAGTGGGCTAGTATCTTAACAGCTATTGGCTGAAGGAGTTCCCAGAGCACTTGTGTTTGCCAGACAGGCTTTCTAGCACTAGCTACATTCCCAGCCTTTAAATACTTTTTTTTTTTTTGAGTTTCCCAGGCAGGCCTTATAGTCACTTAGCATGTGCTCTAGGCAGGTCTTCACTTTGTGATTCTCCTGATTTATTCTCCCAAGTAGCTGGGGCTGTAGACATACACTTCTACACTCTACCTTCACTTTTAATCTACATATATGAAATACAACAAATGAAAACATCTGAAATGGAAGGGCAGTGAGTTGAGTTGAGTCTTAAAACTAGGCTGAAGGGTTAGTATCCTAATCCTAGACAGAATCATCAGATGTTTAGAAAAGCTGTGGACGTGGTGTGCCCATTGTGTGGTGTACACTACCACGGCTGTCTCATTATTCTCACAAGTGTAAGAAACAGAAGCATAAGGGCTGGCTAGGTAGAGTCTACCCTGTAGAAAAGTCTATTAGCCTGTCTGAGTAGGGTGGACCTTATGGCACCAAGCAGCACTGGGTTGGAACAGAGATAGGTAATACTTACTAACAACTTACCTGGAATGGGTTAAAAATGAGGTGACTATCTGAACATATTCCCATTTTTTTTTCTTATCAGACCAACATCCATGTCAGTAGGTATTTCTTAGAGATATCAAGGGAATACTTATTGTTCATGGAGAGGGTGGCAGCTCCATTCAGCAGGGAGAAGCTATTTAAGAACCCATGGTCTTGGGCTCTTTCCAAGGCATTGTAAGATTATTTTATGGTGTCTCATTTACTTTAAAGTTTCTTGTTATTGCAGTTTAAAAACAAAATTCATCCTGCACACATCCTGTTTAAAACAGAATTTTCTCCTCTGTTAGGTAGAGATAAAGATGGAATAAAGCACACTCTATCACATTGGTTCTACCGTGGCACTAGATGAAAATGGACCATGGTATTTTTAATGGCCAGAATGGTGGTCAAGGGAACATGAGTCAAATATACATTTGAAATGGTAATTTCGTTATGCCTGGAATAATAATTTGTGGCTGGTGTGTGTGTGTTTTACTTGGGTCGTAATCCAGGGCTTCACATGTGCTAGACAAAGACTCTACCCAGAAGTTACAACCTTAGCCCTAGGATGGCAATTATAACCATCATAAGCAGAAGGAAAAAGCATTTCTTTCCTTATTCCTCTTCCTTTTTCATTGCTGAAGTTTCCTTTTCCTTTCCTTTGTAAGTACACATTTTCATATGGGCCATCACAATACTACTTCAACATTTGGGCAGAGAGCTTGAGTCTCTGCGGTGGTTTGAATGGGAATGGCCTCCATAGGTTCATGTTTGAGTGCTTGGTCCCCAGCTAGTGGAATTGTTTGGGAAGGATTAGGAAATATGCCCTAAATATGGAGGACAGTCCATTGGTGAAGGAAGTGTGTTGCTGGGAGTAGGCTTTGAGGTTTCAAAAGCCCACATCAGGCCCACTCTCTCTCTCTCTCTCTCTCTCTCTCTCTCTCTCTCTCTCTCTCTCTCTGCCTGTTGCCTGTGGGTCAGGCTATAACATCTCAGCTACACTTCCAATGTCCTACTTGCTAGCTTTTCACCATAATGATAACGGACTAACCCTTTAAAACAGTAAGTCCTCCAGTTAGAGGCTTTCTGTTGGACGAGTTGCATTGGTCATGGTGTCTCCTCATAGCAGTAGAGCAGTAACTATGACAGTCTCTGTGGCACTCTTTTTCTCTGAGGTGGGGTCTAGGTAGTCGTGAACTTTCTCTCACCTTCCCAAGTGGCCAGCACTGAAAGCAGGTACTGCGTGCTCAATGTGAAACTGACCATCTTAATCCAACACTCTCAGATCCAAATGCTCCAAATCCAAAGCCTTTGAGGACCAACCATATGCCCAAAATGAAAAATTCACAGTTAACACGCAGGCACACTAAAAATGTATAAAATCACTTTCAGATGATGTATATAAGACCTAGCTGAAACATAAATAGATTTCACATTTAGACTTAGAGTGTGCCCCATAGACAGCCAACTATATATATATATATATATATATATATATATATAATTATTCTGACATGGCAAATATTTCCAGTCCTCAATACTTCTTTTTTATTGTTAAAAGAAAAATTTACATTTACTCCCCTTGTCCCCGGCTCTCCCGCTCTCCCACTATCCCTCCTCCCTCCCCCTGCTTCCTTAAGAGGGGGCAGGGTACCCTGCCCTGTGGGAAGCCCAAGGCCCTCCCCCCTCCATGCTGGTCTAAAAAGGTGTGCATCCATATAGACTAGGTTCCCAAAAAGCCAATACATGCAGAAGAGATAGGTCCCTGTGCCATTATCATTGGCTTCTCAGTCAGTCCCCACTGGCAGCCACATTCATAGACTCCGGTTAGGTCATATGCTCCTTCAGTCCTGGTCCAGCTGGATTTGATGAGCTCCCAATAGATCAAGCACACTGTCTCAGTTGATGGGCCAGTCCCTCACGGTCCTGACTTCCTTGCTCATCTTCTCCCACCTTCTGCTCTTCGACTGCACCTTGGGAGCTCAGTCCATTGCTCTGTTGTGGATGTGGGTGTCTGACTCTATCTCCTCCTCAACACTCTTTAAAGATATGACATCTTTAACCTATGCCTTCTCTCTGAAGGCAGCAGTTTACAACTGAGGCTGGTGGCACATTGTATGTCACAGGGACATGAGCCTGCAGCCCAGTATCCCTTAGACATGAGACTGTCTGTCTCGAACAATGATTTTTCCCTTTACAACCTTGCAGGGGATTTACATATTTCTCAAGGAAAAAAAAACATAGAGAGCATATGTTGGCTAAGGACCTCAGCAGTATTATTTGCTGCTCAATTTTGATGTCATGGAGACCATAGAAGGCTTCTTCCTCTGGGCATGAGGGCATCTGGAGCATGCCTTTGCTCTCCAAGTGGTTGTAGAAGAGGACTTTTCAGATGAGGCTGTCTGGAAAAGATGCAGTTTGAATTCTTGAATTCGTGCTCTGGCGGTCAGATCACTCAGCAATAGATGGTAGTGATGAAAAGTAAAAATATGAAGAATTAGTTAATTATTTTGCTGAGAGTGTCCAGGATTTTTTAAAAATAGTTTTGGAGACCAAACCCAGGCCTGGTGTTGGCCAGGTAAGCACTCTATCACCGAGCTGTACTCTCAGCTCACTCAAGGAGTTTTACTAATATCTGGACTAGAAGCGGTTCACTGTGGGGTGACTAGTTCCTACCTCCCTTTTGGGTCTCTACTTGAAGGGCCTCCATGGTAAGTGTCCCAAGGAAGGTGTTGATCTGTGTAGAAGGTCAGCATATTGCTTGTTCTGACAGTAGGACTTCCGTCCGACATCACCGACTTCCCATTTGCCCTGTTGCTTTTCCCTGGTGCTCATAGCCTCTCCTGGAGCTTCCACTGTTTTCCCCTTCTCCAGGCCTCTGCACTTGGACCCTGAGAGGGTCTCTCTACGCCCTAGGCACCTGGCTTCTTTGGCTTCACCAGCACTGATCAGCGATTACGAATGGCACTGACTCACCCAAACCTCGAAACACCTGGTTTTCTGTTGCAGAGGATCCCTGTCCTGTGCCAGCTCCATTTAAAACCACCAGTTGGGGTGTGTAACTATGTATGTAACTGTGTCCTAGTTTGAATTCTTTTTATTTCTAGCACAGTTACTGATGCTCTATTGATAATTGGCCTCATCTCTTTTGCTAGTTCTACTGTGAACCATGCTCATTCCTCTTCTTTCTAACTCATCAGTCGAGTTCCATTTCTCCCTATATTCAGCAATTCAAATGAAAAAATATTTATTTATTGTGCATACAGTGTTCTGCCTGCATGTTTTCCTGCACACCAATAGAGGGCACCAGATTTCATTATACATGGTGGTGAGACATGGGGTTGCTGGGAATTGAACTCAGGACCTCTGGAAGAACAGCCATGCTCTTAGCTTCTGAGCCATCTTTCCAGTCCCACTAACGCAAATGTAATATTCTACTATATTGCATTGTGAATACTTTCATAGTTTTAGTTAGGTGCTTGAAGCCATGAAATAGAAAACTCAGTCTAAATTTGGCTTGTATGGACTCACACAACTAAAATGGTTTGAATGACAGCTCGTTTATGGGATAGTTGGATCTGTAGGCTAGGGAATATTTTAGGGCTACATTTTTCTCTTTCCATTTTTCTGACTTTGTTTCCTGGACAGTAGGTACATTTTAAAAAAATTCATGCAGAAGTCGAGATGACTGAGATGGCTTCAGAACTTGCCTGGTATAAGAGTCAAGGTCAGGACAATTATTGCAAGATCCTCTGATGTGGGTCTCCACTGTGTATGCTATGAATATGTTTTATTACCATTGGTTAATAAAGAAACTGCTTTGGCCTATGGTAGGGCAGAATAGGGCTAGGTGGGGAAAACTAAACTGAATGCAGGGAGACACCTTGTAGTGCTGAAGGAGAAGGACGCCAGAATCTTACTGGTAGACCACAGTCTTGTGGTGATGCACAGATAAATAGAAATGGGTTCGTTCAAGATGTAAGAGCTAGCTAGGAATACACCTAAGCTATTGGCTAAACAGTGTTGTAGTTAATATAGATTCTGTGCGACTACTTGGGTCTGAGCGGCCAGAAATGAAAAAGCAGCCTCTGTTTACAATCCTCAAAGTACGTTTTGGATTTTTGTCACAGGTGAGGTGGCCGCTGAAGCCAGCATTGAACAGAGGAATGGATTCTCTGCCAGGCCTGCGTCTTATGAAGGAGGATGCAGGCTGGCTGCTGGGGCTAGAAGATATGTCTCTTAGAGTAAGTAAGAATTTGAAACAGACTTGAAGACTCGGGTTCTAGCTCTACCTCAGCCACTGCCAGAGTGTTCTAACTTAGAGGTCTACAAAGTTAACCTTGGTTCTTTCTAAATCTTGACCAAATCAAAATTTCTACCAGTCAGAGAAATTTCTACCAATCAGCGAATGGGTATGGGGAGGAAAAGGAAAGCAAAACAAAGAAGCAAAAGCCAGGTAGGCTTTCAATTGAAAAACACAAATTCCAAGAAGAGAAATGCTTTTTAAGAGGTTTTACTTGTATTTCTTTATTTATCCGTTTAAATTTGTTCTTCTCTCATATATCACATCCCAACAGTTTTCCCTCCCTTCTCTCCTCCCATCCCAGGAGCCACTCCTCCTCTGTTTCCCAGGAATACCCACCTAATACAGCATATCAAGCTGCAATAAGATAAGGCACATCCCCTCACATCAAGGCTGGATGAGGCAACCTGGCAGGAGAAAGGTGTCCCATGGGCAGGAAAAAGAGCCAGAGACATCTCCACTCCCACTGTTAGGAGTCCCACAGGAACACCAAGCTACACAACAATAACATATATGCAGAGGGTCTGGGTCCATCCCATAAAGACTCTCTGGTTGTTGCTTTAGTCTCTGTGAGCCCCCATGAACCCTGCTTAGTTGATTCAGCGAACTGCGATCTTTTGGTGTCCTTGACCCCTCTGGCTCCTACAATCCCTCCTCCCCCTCTTCTGCAGGGTCCCCCAAGCTTTGCCTAATGTTTGACTGTGGGTCTCTGCATCTGCTCCCATCAGCTGCCATCGTGCTGGGTGCTGTAGTGCATGAACTGTTACAATACCAAAGCAGAGAGCCCTGCTCAGGTACTGAACATTGGACCCAGCACCAGATTCCTTCCCTGATCAATTACAAAGGCTCTCTTCATTTGATTTACCACTCTATTGCCATTGATGTGCGTCATCCAGAAGTGATGACGTCAGAGATACCTAACGATCTTTCCTGTGAGTGGGGCGGATTTCCCATCTTACATCCCACACCACTCTGCAGCGCAGAATCGGGACGTTGTTTATTTCTGAGCTGAACTTAACTCATAGTTGCCATTTCCACGGATGGCATCTTTATAACCCGACTGCTTCTTGTGCCAAATCGTATCGCTGCCTAGCAAAAGCTGCGGGCTGGAGGTTTGTCCTTGCCCCTCTTCCTGGGGTTCAGGAAGTCACTGAGCACTGTGGGATGAGGGCACGACTCTGAGGCGCCTTCCTAGGCTTTTCCGCCCATGCATCCTCTGAGAATCCCCACCTCCATCTCCATCTCCAAGAGAGAGGTCCTGCTCCCTTTCATCCTAACTTCACCGAGTTGGGAGTTGGCGACTCAGCTCCTTTCCTGGATTTGGTGCTTTTGATCACCTCGAGGCATCTTCTGAAGACCACGTGGGGTTTAGAGTTTCTATTTAAACCATAAATATGCTTGTCACATCGAGCTTAGCATATAAAAATCACAAGTTTGTTCTAGTCATGCATCTCCAGACCAGGTAGCTTAATCGTTCAGGGTGAAGGTGTTTGTTGACAAGGTTGTGAGCACCATCAAGAAGAAGGTGCTAGTTATTTGCATTTTAAGTTTCCTCCGGTTACTGGTTTTATTCTTTATGAGCCCTTATGTATGCTAGGCAAAGGCTCTACGACTGAGCTACATCCCCAGTACTACTGATTCAGATTAGTTCTTAAGTTACTTATTGCTAACAAACAGACACACCCAAGCCAGTTCTTTCTTCTGCGCCTGTTCTAACTCTACAAAGGCTTCCATGCTGGTATCTCCTCAGCTTTTTCCTGCAGGCTGTGGTCGTGTGTGTGGAATCCTAATATAACCCACAGCAAGCAGTCATGATAGTTATTGAACGCCGTTTTCTTTGTTTGTGTGTCTCTGACTCTATGCTTGCCTGCCGGTCTGCTTTTCTCTCTTTTTCTTTCATATTTGCTGGGTTTGGCAATGCTAGAAATCAAACCCAGGACCTTGCACATACCAGACAAGTGTTCTGCCACTGGGCTAAGTCTTTGGCCCAGTCCCCCACGCCAAGTCTCTAGTAATCTGTGGCATTCTGGGTATTTGTCCATTACAGTTTTTAAACAGTTCATTTAGGTTTTGGGAAGCTAGGCATGGGACCCCCCACAATCTCTCAGGTCTGTGCTTAGATGGGAGAGAGAATGGGTCTGTCAAGTCTGATGGGTAGGGGGACAGTGGGGAGAAGGGCGTGTCTTCCTTTGATCGCCATTAAAATTTTACCTTACTTCGGTTACTGCTGTTTTACCTCCATCATGGCGACTATGCTTTAAATTACTAGTAGTCCTGGTCCAGCTTCTCAGACTGTTGCCTGGGGCAACAGCGGTGTGTATGTGTGTGTGTGTGTGTGTGTGTGTGTGTGTGTGTGTTGGATTCTGTTCCTCAAGACAATAGCTCTGCTGTTGCCACTAAAGGTAACTTTAACTAAATCTCCATCATTCTGTTACTTCTTGTCAGCCATTTGCTAATTCTGCCTCTCTGAGCCCAGGTTAATTTTTTTCTAATTAGCACACATGCAACACATCTTTACATAGTTAAACAAATACAACATAAGCAAATGTAACACATTCTTCCCAGTTAAGCAATATTCCACAACAGGTCACACATAGAGCCTTGCACTTTGAAACCAAATACAGTTCTACTATATATTCTGGCTTAAGATTTACAACATAAGCAAATGTAACACATTCTTCCCAGTTAAGCAATATTCCACAACAGGTCACACATAGAGCCTTGCACTTTGAAACCAAATACAGTTCTACTATATATTCTGGCTTAAGATTTTAAAAAATTGAAAACTTATGGCTGTCTTGAATGTATTCAGATGATTTTCTTGTCATTATTCCCTAAATGATGCAGAGTAATGACTGTTTACAGTTCTGCTGTGTTAAGAAATGTAAGTAATACAGATGTGACTTAAAACATATGGGGTAGATTTTAGTAGGATGTATGTAGGTGCTATGGGTTTTGTGGGTTTTTGTTTTTTTTTTTTTTTTCAAGACACGGTTTCTCTGTAGCTTTGGAGCCTTTCCTGGAACTTGCTGTTGTAGACCAGGCTGGGCTGGTCTCGAACTCACAGAGATCCGCCTGCCTCTGCCTCCTGAGTGCTGGGATTAAAGGCGTGCACCACCACTGCCCAGCGGTGCTATGGTATTTTATAGGAGGAGCATTCACAGCTTTTGGTACCTCTGTCAGGGGAATCAATATACCACAGACACTGTGGGATGACTACACACACACGCGCGCACACACACACACACACACACACACACACACACACAGAGTTAGCTGATCTTTAAAAGAAAAAATACTGACACAAGCTATAACATGGCTGAGCGTTGAAGCCTTGTGATTCCATTCCTCTGTGGGATGCCTGCGAAGTGAACTCTGACACTCATCTTCCCAGAGTACCCTCTTTCTGACACAGGATGTAATTAGTGGAGTTTTTATGCCTCCATTGGTGAGGGGAAGAGAGAGGAATGCACATTTTCTCCAGACTTCTTAGCATAGATCACAAGGAAATTCAGTCAGCGAGTGAGACATTTGAAATGTCACGTGCTGAGCTGATGATGAGGATGTTTGAGAAGCAAGACTTAATCACGTCACTTCTGTCCATAAACGTATCAGGGACATTTCTGTGGAAAGAGTGGAACACATGAGAAACAGAGGTGTTGACAGCTGTTTGGGAAGGGTAAGGATGTTAATTACTTTCCTGTTGCTGTGATGAAACTGATAGTAACTTGGGAGGAAGAGTTCATTTCTGCCTTTGGCTCCAGAGGGAGAGTCCGCAATGGCAGAGGCGGTGTGGCAGCAGGCAGCAAGCACAGGAACAGGAAGATCACATGTAGAAATTTGGAAATTTGACCACATGTAGAAATTTGGAAAACCCGAACTGGAAGTAGGAATAGGTATAAACTCTCAAAGCCTATTCCCCCCACCCCTCAGTGATGTACTTCTGCTAGCAAGGTTATTTCCTTAAACACCACCAGCAGCTGGGGACCGGTGCTCAAATGCAAGTGGACATGGGGTCTTGGGAACATTTCCCATTCAGACCACAGAAACAGGAAACACACACATACAGTGGCTCCAATCCTGGTTCCACCTCTCAAGGAGATGACAGAATACAGGCTCTTGGGCTTTTGAATCAGAGTCCCTCCAGGTTAGGCAAATAAGCTTCCATGATTTCATTGTCACCAACTCAGTAGCAGTGCTGTAAGTACCGGAAAAAGCTGTGCCACGTAGAAGCCAAGGCAGAGCCAAGAGAAATAACACAAACAGAAGAGCATCTGGCAAGCTGCTGTGTTGTGAGGAGGTCGCTTGTTTCCCGGCCGCCTGGCAGCTCAGACCCTAAATAACCACACAGAACCATATTATTTAAATCACTGCTTTGCCCATTAGCTCTAGCTTCTTATTGGCTAACTCTTACATATTAATTTAACCCATCTCCATTAATCTGTGCATCACCACGAGGTCATGATGTACCAGCAAGGTTTCAGTGTGTCTGTCTCAGGTGGCAGCTCCATGGCTTCTCCTGACTCCACCTCCTTTCTCCCAGCATTCAGTTTAGTGTCCCTCCCCACCACCACCTAAATTCTGCCTTATCAGCAGGCCAAGGCAATTTCTTTATTCACCAGTGATATTCACAGCATACAGAGGGGACTCTCACATCACTGCTACAGATGTGTTGACATGAATAACGGATGACAAGAGTGAATGTTGAGCAGAAAATAATTTTTAATGATTTGTATGATGAGGAAAAGATGACTTCTTTGTAATGTGGTCAAAACAACTGTATTTGGAACTTTTTCTAAAACTGAGAAATAGCATTGATATGGGAGAAAACACTGGAGAAGGGTTCTATGCTGCTATTTTCCTCGAGTGAGCTTAATGAACTCATGCCAATATTAAAATGTATGCCACTACATACATAACAGCGGTTTATCTAGACGGACAAACCATAGGAGTAGCTGATATCCAAGGCTTATACACTCCCTAGATAGGAAAGGGCTGTGGAGCCTGCCCTGTCTGCTGATGTGTGGAAGGTCATGGTGGTATGGAGCTCACACAAATGGGCCTAATGGGTGAGTTATGGCTTTAGGCCGGCTTCCCCTTCGTTTTGTTCTCTTGGACAGTACTTATTATTCCATTCACCTGGAAAGATTATTTATTATTATGATGATTTTTTTATTACTCTTCCTTTGTGATTCCAGATATGGCCTGAGAAGTTCTGGTGTTTAAGATTTACAGTGTCATTTCTGACCGAGGCACTTTTAGGCTGAAATCTGCAGACTGGTGAGGCATTCTGTTTTTGTATGCCAAGTTTTGTAAGCAAAGGCTTCTGGGGAGAAGAATCAGCTGTTGCCTCAGACATTCAAAGGAGCTGTTGCCTACGTGATAGTTAGCAAAACCATCATGCCAAATTCTAGGTTTCCTTCAAAATTCGGCAGTGCCAGTCACTGTGGACTGCAAAGCACTCCACGTCTGAACAGTAAAATGTTGTAGAATGTCATCAAATGATATGCAGAGGGTAGGCCTTCTGCTGTGGGGCTGGGCACTGTTTGGACCAGCTCCTTCTCCCTCGTGAGTCTTGTTCTTCAGACTGTAGGCACCCTGAATGCACTGCGGATTATCTTCCCCATTTCTGTTCTCAGCTTTGCCTTCCTTTAGTACTGCTTGTCTGGAGGAAAGAAGACAGCTCTCTCACGGTGTAGTTTCTCCATATTGAGCAATTTATGACCCAACCCACTATTACAACTGCTACATTAACTGAAAGATGTAAATAGTTTTCATGTGCCGGGAACCATCCTGGGAGCAAGAGTACAGGCTCCGGTCCTGGGAGCTTACTTGCAGAGATGCACAGTACTACCGGCATGTAACACACGTATGGCAGAGGCATGTGATCCATGCAGATAGTCCATTTACTGTGTTTTCTCAACTTTCCCCGCCTTCTGTCCCTAGGATTTGAGGAACTCTCTTAGCCCTGTTACTCAGTACAGATAGTTCCTTGTCTTCCTCCCTCTCTCCCTCCCTCTCTCCCTTCCTCTCTTCCTTCTTTCCCTTCCTCCGTCCCTCCTTCCCTCCCTCTCTCCCTTTCTCCCTTTATCCCTCTCACCCTTTCTCCCTCTCTCCCTTTCTCTCTTCCTTCTTTCTCTCCCTTCCTCCTTCTCTCCTTCCCTCTCTCCCTCCTTCCTCCCTCCCTTCCTTTCTTCTGATGCTGAGGATTGAACCCAGGGCCTCACTCACACTAATGAGTGCCATACCACTGTATAGACTCACCCTCAAGTCCTTCCTGGCCTCACTTAATTACCTCTGTCTTGCATTTCTTCTCCAGCTGTTGTTGAAG
The DNA here is from genome assembly GCA_028555095.1 of Dicrostonyx torquatus. Lineage (NCBI taxonomy): Eukaryota > Metazoa > Chordata > Mammalia > Rodentia > Cricetidae > Dicrostonyx > Dicrostonyx torquatus. Next base: position 2,494,324 of record JAQHUG010000244.1, on the reverse strand, counting down.
ACTGTAATACTGCTTTTAGGGCTGATGTCCTGAGTTAGCTATTTCTGTAGGTGCCCAGGTGCCAGGCCTGAGGATGCATTTTATTGGGTTGGTGACAGGGCCCCTGGTGGGGGAAGTGCATGAGAAACATTTTTGAAATATCACTGAAAAGCCTGAGAATATAAGAATCTGTCTTACGTCTTCTATGGATTTGGCCCAATAGCTTTGGTAAGGAGAAACCCAAGCAGGGTTAGTGTTAATTTTTAATTCGTTTTAAAGCACTTTTATTGTCTGTTAGAGACTTTTTCTGAGTAATTTTTCTACCTACCTATCTATCTATTATCTATCTATCTATCTATCTATCTAATTATTATTATTCTCTCATGTATTACATCCCAATCAAAGTTTCCCCTTCTTTCTCTCCCCTAGTCTCTCTCCTCATCTCTCCCTCCCCAAGATCCACATTCCCTCTGTCTCTCCTCAGACAAGGGCAGGCCTCCCAGGGACATCAACCAAACATGGCATAATATGCTACAATAAGCCCAGGTACATACCATCATGTCAAGGCTGGACAAGGCAACCCAGTAGGAAGAAAAGGGTCTCATAAGCAGGTGAAAAAAGCCAGTGACCATTCTTGTCCTCGGTCAGAGCCTAGATCTGACCTAGATCAGAAGGTAGATCAGGTTCCTTGATCTCTGTGAGCCCCATGAGTCCTGATCAATTGATTCTGTGGCTGGTTAATTTTTGTAATTAAGATATTGCAATATTTCAATAGTTAAAGATTCTTGCTAAGATTTATTAGACCCTAAAAGTCTCACCTACGGCAACATTCCAAGCAATGTACAGGAATAACTACAAGAAACACACCGGGATTATATAAAGAATATTTTAGAAGAGTATTTGGAAGAGAAAAGATACATCTTATAAATTTTAAATTGCTACAGCGAGGAACGATGAAAATACAGTTAATGGTATGCATTTAAAGTCCACACTTGTTAAGTTTGGAATGTGTGCACTCCCATGATGCTGTTACCATAGCAAGATGCTCCACACAGCCTGGATGCTTTCAAGTGCTTCTTGCTGCCCTTCTGTCTCACTCCCGACCTTCATCACTAAGCAACCAGAGATCTGCTCTTCCTGTGGGTGAGTCTGTGACTTCTACAGTTTTGTATGAATGGAATCACATGACTTGGTCTGGATGATTTGAGATTTACACATGGAGTTGTTAGTATCAGTGATTCAGTCCTTTCTCGCTGCTGGTTAGTATTTCATTGGGCTGATAAAGAAGTTAGCTATCTGCTCCTCTATTGCTGGGAATTTGGGTTGATTTTAGTTTTCTGTTACTACTAATAATTATATGTATAATTTAGAATAGACAGTGAGGTAAAATCTTTGAATATCAGTTTTCTTTTCTCTAGGGTAAGTTTTTAGAATGAATAAGCTGACCAGACAATACTGTATACTTCAGTTTTTCAGAAGCAGTTTTCGGAGCTAGTTATACCACGTCCTGTTTCTGCCATCAGCATATATAAGCCCCAGTCTTCTTCAACCTTTACCAACACTTAATATCATTCAGTGATTCAATTTTACTCATTCTAGCCATTCAAATAGACGTTCAGTCCTGTCTTATTTTGAGTTATAGTTCTAAATACTTAAGGGGTATAAAGGGATGGTAGGATTTATGAATGCAAAAAAGTATAATTATATAAAGCTAATGACAAACACTTTACACTAAACACCTAACTTTCATTGTGAGAACATTTGTAAGTTACTCTCTTTGCATCTTTGAAATGTGCATTACATTGTGATCTTTGTGAAGTGTTCTAAATCCCAAAAATAAAATTTTCATCCTTTCTTTTAATTAAGACTTTATATTCTTTGATGTTCATGTCTTCTTGACTCCTCTTTTGTTAGTTTGTTCAAATTTGGCATGAGTGATACAAAGGCAGGATTTCTTCTTTTTAAAAGCTGGATTGAGTATCTGTCTATGTATCCATTCATCTAGTATCAATCAATCAATCTATCTATCTATCTGCCTATCTATCTATCTATCTATCTATCTATCTATCTATCTATCATCTGTCTATTTATCTGTCTGTCCGTCCATCCATCTATTAATCTATCTATCTATCTATCTATCTATCTATCTATCTATCTATCTATATCTATCTGTCTCTTGCATTTCATTTATCCACCTATCAGTTGATGGAGACTGATGTTTAATACCAATCTTACTATTGTGAATACTGTTACATTGAACTTGGGAGTAATCTCTCTGGTCACTAGAGTCTAGTGTATCAGTTTCATGTCCTTTGGGTAAGTACCTAGTGAGGTTGCTTGATCACATGGCATTTCTATCTTTAATTTCTGAGAAACATATAAATTTTACATAATGATGTTAAAAATTTAACCAAAAATATTAACCAATTCCACCAATCATGATTTGTAAAAATTATTTCTGTTATCTTTGAAATTATAATTATATAATTTCCCCTTCCTTTCCTCTTTTCATGTACCACTCTTTGCTCTCTTTCAAATTTATGGCTTCTTTTATAATTAATTGTTGTTACATGCATATATTACTTTTATTTATGTTTCCAGGGCTGGCCATTTGGCATTGGTTAACCAGTTGGTGTGCTCTTGCTGGGGGAAAAGCATTTTCTCCACTCTCAACATTCCTTATTTGCCTGTAGTTCTTCATGTAGGGTTGAGGCCTTGTGGGCTTCTACCCATCTGCTTTGGCATGTCTATTGGTGTGATCCTGGTTCAGCTCATGCTTTTGTAGTCATGTCGGTGAGACTTCATGGGGGAAGCTTCTGACATTACAAGGAGACACAGTATCACAACAGACTCCCTGATCCTGGCTCTTACAGGCTTTCTGGCCCATCTTATGCACTGTCTCTTGAGCCTTAAGTCTGGGAGTTGTTTAATAGACTTCTGTGTTGGGGCTGGACTCCACAACTCTGCATTTTGACCAATCATGATTTAATGTGCATTTCCCTAGTGACTAATGATACTGTATATCTTCTCATGTGCCTACATGTCAGTCATGTACATATTGTCTCTGGGAAGGTGTCTGCTCAAATATTTTACTATTAAAAGAACATCTTTTTTTTTTTT
>JAQHUG010000244.1:2458257-2488257 GCA_028555095.1 Dicrostonyx torquatus | reverse complement strand
CCTGATGACTAAGGATTTTGAGCAATTCCTTAAATGTCTTTTGGCCATTTGAGATTCTTCTGTTGAGAATTCGGTTTAGGTCTGTACCCCATTTTTAGTTGGATTATTTGGTATTTTGATATCTAGTTTCTTGAGTTCTTTATATATTTTGAGAGAGATCAGCCCTCTGATGTGGGGTTGGTGAAGGTCTTTTCCCTTTTGTCATTTTGTCTTATTGACTGTATCCTTTGCCTTATGGAAGCTTCTCAGTTTCAGGAGGTCCCATTCATTGATTGTTGCTCTCAGTGTCTGTGTGACTGGTGTTATATTTAGGAAGTGGTCTCCTGTGCCCAGGCATAGAACTTTTTCTTATCTGATTGCATTGGTTAGAATTTCAGACATGCTGAAATGAAGTAATGAAAAACAATTAAATCTCTTGTTTGTGATTATAGGAGTAAAATAGTCAGATTTTTATAATGTTGGGTGTAGGTTTTAATTTTTAATATTATTTGTAAAAGAATAAGGATATTTTCTAAGAACCCCAGTTTGCTGAGATGAATATAAGAATTGGATAAATTTTATAAAACAAAATTTTTGGTACCTTTGTGATAAAATATTACTTCTATTTTTATTATCTCATAAATAGCCTTAGTTGGTTTTGAGATGCTAAGGAAGTCCTGCATATTTGAAATAAACTTCACTTGTTTATGACACCTTTAATAGACTATTAGATTCAAATTGCTAAAATTTGTTTTGAACATTTGCATCTAAATCTTTAAGGTATGTTGATTGTCTGGAGTTTTACTTTTCAAATAAAATGTCTTTTTATAAATATACTGTTAAGGTAAAACAGAAGGAGTTTTATAGAATTTGTGTTGTGCCTCCTTACATTTTTTTTTTTGATAGAGTTCACTGATGAGGTGATTTCTCCAGCTGATGTCTGTCCCCTGGTACCCGCTTCTGCCCAATAAGTTTCTAGCTATAGTTTCCAAACCTATTAAGCATGGACAACTTTTTTAGGTCATCTATTCTTCTGGAGCAATCTTCATTATTTGTGTCTCTCAAGAAATTCTCAAACATCATGCAAAATCTGAGTTATTTGCTGTTCTGTAATTCTGACTTCTCTTTCCCTATGTTGGCAGTTTGTGTCTTGCATTATTTTTTCTTTTCTGTTTGGCTGGAGAATTAGCGATTTCATTGCTCTCAAAAGACCAGGTTTTTCTTTCAGTGCTTTCCCCCATTGTTTTCCTGTTTTAAAAACTTGTTTTTTTTTCCCTTTCTACATGCTTTATTTTACTTTGCTCTTTCCAATTTCTTAAGGTTGAGGCTGACGCCATAAAGTTAATGTCTTTTTTCTTTCTTTCTGACATAACCACAAGCATTACAGAGTTCCATTGGAATATTGATTAGTAGTTTTGACAAGTCCTGGTATAATTCACTTTTGTTTTTGTTCAGCTTAGCACTTCCATTTTGATTTTTTAGTGGTCTGTTGGTTTTAGGGATATATTTTAGATTGCTAAAAAACTTATTTTAAGGTTCTTTACATTAAGAGAGCTCTTACAGAAATGGTGTATCTATGTCTCCGTACTGTTCCATTAGGTTTTGATTCATGTACTTTGAAATACTGTTAATAGGCATATATGCGTTTAAGATTATAGTATCTTCTTGATGAATAATGAAATAACATTTTAATTCTGATGGTACTTTATCTTCTTAAATGAACTTTCCAATGTTATACAGCATAATTTTCACATTCCTTTATTTATTCTTTTTGCTACTTTTCTGTTTATTTTTTTTATTCTTTCCTGGGTGCTGGGGACTGAACCCAGAGCCTGGCCTCACACAGGGGCTATGCTCTTTATCACTGAGCCAAGTCCTTAGCCTCCTTAGTCTTGCTAAATTGCTCAGGGTGGCCTAGAACTCAGGCTGTAGTCCCCATTAGTGACCTTGAGATCTTTCTAGATCTTTCAGTTTCCTTAGGAGCTGAGATTATAAAACTAGTTCTCTTCAGGGATGGCTCTTCCAGATGCCAGTTAATTACTAGTAGTATACACACCTTTCCATATTGCTGTTATTATTGTGATACCATACACATATGTATGTATGTATATATGTATGCATATATGATATGTGTGTGTGTGGTGTATTAATTCCAGAGCTTCATACATACTAGCTAAGTTCTCTTTCACTCAGCTACAGATCCAACCCCTATAATGTCAAAGTGGGTCACCTATAGATAGCATGCAGTTGGGTCTTGGATTCAATCTGTCAGTGTCTACATTTTTAATTAGTGTGTTCAGACCATTTCTACCTAATGCAATTATTGGTAAGGTTAGAAAAAGGTCTCTAAGGTTCTCAGTCATTTTCTGCCTATTTCTCTGAGGTAGGGTCTTTCCCTGAACAGGAGATTCATGCTTTCTTGGTTAGACTGAAAATCAGCAAGCCCCACTGGTCCTTCTAGATCTGCTATCCTTGAAGCTGGGTTTATAGCATGCCCAGCATGTTTGGCTTGTTATCTAGGTGCTGGACTCAAATTCTGGTTCTCATAACTATAACCTGTGCTCAACTGCTGAGCCTTCTGCCTGTCTCCCAGATCTTTTGTTTGTAAAGGGCCTGCAAACATTCACACAATTGACACCATGTTACAGCTATCATTCTGACTTTAAAGCCAAGCAGATAGGCCCCAGCCACTGTCAAAATGGGAAAAAGGACCCAATCTATTAAAGAACTATGGACCAAAGCTGGGCCATGGTGGTGCACACCTTTGATCCTAGCACTTGGGAAGCAGAGGGAGGCGGATCTTTGAGTTTGAGGCCAGCCTGTTCTGCAGAGTAAAATTCCAGAATAGCCAAGGTAACACAGAGAAACCCTGTCTCGAAAAATAAAAACAAAACACTCCCCAGCAAATGAAAACCAGACCAAACCAACTAATCTACCAACCAACTAACCAAATAAACAAACAAAAAAGTGTGAACTAGGACAGCTTCTTTGCCAATTGTTCTTGTTCTTCTAACTGAAGTGTATCAAGAAGAATGGAATTATTTTTGCATGAAAGACAAAGAACTGTGAGGCTCAGGGCTGCATGATTTGGGTGAGCTACCCTTGCAGCTGCTGGCCAGCAACAAGTGGACACGTGTGTTCTCTGGTGGACTTGCTCACACCATTTGCATGAATAGCCCCATGATGTATTTTCAAAATACTTTGTGGAAATAATTTGAAGCCTAAATGATTGTTTCTTTTATTCAAAGAGATTACTGTCCCCCTTCAAGGCCCCTTTACCAACTGATGCTTTGACCTGTTTTGATTCGATTGGAGGCATGAAGATGGCTTAGCCTAAGCTCCTTTTGGCCCCGGTGGACCTCCTTGCTTGCACTGACTCTGGATCTTGGCCCACTGAGGGAAAGCACATGCATGGTGGGTGAAGGAAGGTCACTAGAGCTGAATTACACCCAAGACCCAGCATTCCTTTCAAATGCCTGCTCAGCTCGTCAACTTTGCAGCCCCCTCTCTACCGTTCCTTCTCTCACTGGTAACTTCCTCTGGTGCAGAGATTTCCCAATATAGAACCCTCCAAACTTTCTTGGAAATTCTTTAGAATATTAACTTCAGTAGTCTCCTACTTTGCTAATCTGTGGCTGGTAAATTGGTCACTCTATGTACTCCTTTTCCAAACTGATGACGTCATTTATTTAAGGACTGAGGACTACAGATTTCTTAAGTCTTGGGAAAAGAATAACAATGTCTGCAAAAGCAGAGAGGCAAAGTTGGGAGAAAATGGAAGGGTCTATTGTTGCCCATAGCGCAGCAGTCCTGTTTCCTTTCTTTTCTTTCTTTCTTTCTTTCTTTCTTTCTTTCTTTCTTTCTTTCTTTCTTTCTTTCTTTCTTTCTTTTTTCGAGACAGGGTTTCTCTATGGCTTTGGAGTCTGTCATGGAACTAGCTCTTGTAGACCAGGCTGGTCTCAAACTCACAGAGATCCGCCTGCCTCTGCCTCCTGAGAGCTGGGATTAAAGGCATGCGCCACTACCGCCCGGCATCAGCCCTGTTTCTTTATCAGAAAGGGATTCCAATCTCACCTTTTCCTGGCTAGATGTAACCACACCTCTGGTTTTACATTCTCATATTTTCTTGGTTGTTGGTATTTTTCAATAGGTTGTATGATTATTGTAAAAATTATTGTGAAGAAACAATCTGAAAGTTACTGTTTACCAAACATGATTGACAATGGAAAACCTTTAGAAAATGTGTGATATAGGCTCATTGGTTCAGTAATTTTTATTCCTGATTCCAGATCCTCAATGTAACAGCCAGAATTCTGTCACAATGTCAAAATACTTGAAATAAATCAACTTAAAAGAAGAAAAATGATAATTTTGCAAGATTAAGAAGTTTCAACTCACAGTTGCTTTGTTTTCTTGTTGAGGGCATGTGGCAAAGCAGATGACTATCATGGGGGAGAGTTTTCGTTGGAGCAAAGGAGCTCACCTTATGGATACCAGGAAGTAAATGAGAGAGAAGGATCCAGGCACACCCCTAGTGTCTTAGGTTCCTCCCTCAAGACTCACATCTGAGATGTTCCAAGATCTTCTGAGAGCTCCATGGGCTAAGGAACAAGTCTATTACACACAGGCCATCGGGAGGCACCTATGATCTCAGCCGTAGACTCAACTTGCACTGCAGCCATGTTGTTTCATTTCAGAGCTCCAGGTGAGGAGTGGCAGATGGATAAGAGATGAACGCATAGGGCGGGAGATCATTGAGCTTCGTTCCTATCCTCATGTTTTGTGTTTCTGGGTAGCGGGAATTACCACAGGAGTCAAGATCTGCTGGGATCCACAGCGCTCTGCCTCAAAAGTCATCAGGACCAGACGAGGTAAAGCATGTAATCTTATTTTAAAACAAAGGATTATGAGACTGTTGATTGTTTCCAGACTTGGCTGCTTAAGTACCCAGGATTGGATGTGACTGTAACTTAGCAGTTGAGTGTGTGCTTAGGAAGTTCCTCGGTTAGATACCTGACACTATCCTAACCAAAGAAAGCAAAAGCAACAGCAAAACTCAAAACACTAAAAGACCCAATTTTAATGGAACTCATCCTGCTATTTTGACCTCAAATCTCTAGCCATTGAATGAAACTAGAAGTGTATGTGTTTACATTGCTGGTACAAACACATCTATTAATTGTCAGTTTTCACACTTTTGAGGCTTGATTGAACCCAGTGATGTTCTGTTCTTGATCTCTCATGCGCAGCAAGAGGAAGTAGCGAGGTTGGAGTAGTTCCCAAGGCTCCTTCTGCAGAATACCTGAGCTCTTGGTCAGAACACCTACACGTGGTCTTTCCAGATGACTGCAAAGGAATTTCCCCATTTTCTTGAGAACTCAGAGTGGTCAGTTCTTAGATAGCCCTTGACCTGGATATGTTTTAGGGACTACTAGACCATCTAAATCATTTAGTCCTTTAACGTCATAAAATCCAAGAATACAAGTCTTGGCTTGTCTGAAAATAGCTTCTAAGTTAAAGAAAATATAGGTGTTTCTCCAAGCAGAATGTTATGGCAAGACAAACTTTCCAAATAAAGATATTATCAGAAATTTTGGTAACAGAACCCTGGCCCATACAATTCTGTTTATTGGATGACTGTGCCTTTAGTGAGTTATTACCACATACAACGTACTGTTCTAGGAGAGCATTGGCATTGTTCTCCCAGCCAACAAGGTTAAACATTACCCACTGTAGTCATGCATTTCAGCTGGACTACATGGTCTCTCTTTTTTTTTTTTTCTGAGATGTACACTCCCAATGCTTCTGGTAGGCGCTGTGTCTCCAGGGAAGAGATGAAATAAGACCCCTATAGAAAGCAAAACTTCCTGTTGGACTACATGTGACATTTTGCCTATAGACAGTCTTGCCCACTGGATCATGTGGCCCAGGGACCCTTTGTCTCTCAACAAGGCCACATAAGGTGCATGTGGTTGTCATGCTGACTACTTGGTGTTCACCACCAGATAGGCCTGTGTCCCACACTGGTCCACAAGGATTTCGGCCCATTTGGAAGCAGCAGTGTTTAGGCACTTTGCACCCTTTTCAAAGACATTTTTTAACTCATCTTGAATTAATATATTCTCAGACAAAATGCGGTTCTGCATATGTCTTCTTTTTTATTTTTTTTCGGTTTGTTTTATCTTCCAAGAATCAAAGTACAGTTACTTAAAGAAAGTGCAGTGGCTAATTGTTTCTCATCTCCTCGGAGCCTGCAATGCACACTGGTGTCAGATGCTGCAGCCCCCTTCTTGTTCTTCTTGGTCTTCTTACTCCTCCTTTTCTTCTTTTTTTAACTGAACAGATCCCAAACTATTTCTTACTAGACAAAAACTTATTTTTATAAAAAATATTTATTTGTTTTTGTTTTCTGTGTATGAGTGTTTGTCTGGGGGTGTATCTATATACCATGTGCATGTCGTACACACTGTGGCCAGAAGAGAATGCAGTAGATGCCCTGGGGCTGGAGTTACAGGCGGTTGTGAGATACCATGTGGTTACTGGGAACTGAACTTGGGTCTTACAGAAAAGTAGCCAGTCTTTCAACTGCTGGGACATCTCTCCATCCCTGAACAACAACAACAACAACAACAACAAAAACAAAACAAAACCAAAAAAACCAACCAGAAGCTCCTAACAGTAAATGGAAAGTGGCTGCCTGGACTTTAGGCTACATCATAAACAACAAACAATACTGTGGCATTTCATGTAAACACAGTATTCTGTCATCCTCTGCTTCGTATTTCCTAATTTAGAACTGGAACCATATCCAGGAATTCTCCTTTTCTCGTGTAGAATCAGAGATCTTTACGGTTTCTCATGAAGTGACTAAAAGCTAGAGGAAATACGTTTCCGACATTTTCCTTGAGCCTTCTCCTCTGCACAGGAAGCGGCTGCTGTCAGCTCAGAAGGTGGAGGACACACCTGACGGCTTGACAAATTGCCTACCTCCCCTGCTCGCTGTGTTTCCCTCCCTGGATTTTTTTTTTTTTAACTTAGAAACAAAACTAAAGTTCAGCGATAGGTAGGTAGTAGAGTTAGTTAGATAGATAGATAGTTAGGAGAGACACAGTCAAAATACAGCAGATCCAGCAGTGAGTGAGCTGTGGCTAGCAGGACCCATCTCACTGACCTGGCGCTTTGGCCTGCCTTCCTCTGCAAAACTGAGACGGCCCCTTTATGGCAGCCGAGGTGCAGTGATAGCCCATCTCTACAGCTTGCTCTCTTGGTGCCTTTAGGTATGCCTCTCCTCAGTTTCTCCATCTTTTTAATGGAGGCAATACCATGGAACACTCTGAAACTCTTAGAGGTTGTAATTGATTAGATGGTCTTCTGATCTTCTCAAAAGGCATCATCCAAATCTATGACAGTAGCACTAAGGTAATCCTAGGGAAAATCCATTTCTATTTTATTTGGAAGCGTTGCTAATATTTGCAAATGTTTGCACACAAATTCTGACAATCAAAGCAAATATAGTATCCATGGAAGCCAGTTGGAGTGTTATATTTCTTTGCATTGCTAATGCTTTTCCTACTTCTTCTTTGAAGAAAAAAAAGTTGTTCTTTTTGATTATGTGCATCTGCATGCCTTTGTTGGGGTATAAACACTTGAGTACAGGGCCTGATGGTAGCAGAAGAGGGCCCTGGATCTCCTGGAGCTGGAGTTACAGGCAGGTGTGAGCCACAACATGGATTTTGGGAATCAAACTGGGTCTTTTGGAAGAGCAGAGTCTGCGCGCCATCTCTCTAGTACTTACACGTTTCTTTCTTTCTTTCTTTTTTGGTTTTTCGAGAGAGGGTTTCTCTGTGGCTTTAGAGCCTGCACTGGAACTAGCTCTTGTAGACCAGGATGGTCTCGAACTCACAGAGATCCGCCTGCCTCTGCCTCCCGAGTGCTGGGATTAAAGGCATGCTCCACCACGGCCCAGCCACGTTTCTTTTCAGTTGTTAAAACCACACCTCATTAAATAGATCCTGGTTATACACCTTGCAGGAGCACTGTGCAGGTCTTTGTGGGAACATAAAAATGATGAAATACTACACACTCCCCTCAGAATCCTCACCCTCCACATTATCCTGGAAATAGGCGCGTTGGTATCATGGACCAGACTGTGAGGTTTAAAAGGTGTGCTTCCTGAACTGTTCCCTGTGTGAGAAGACAACTCTGGAGGCTAAAGTCTGAAGCCCCAGAGCTTTATCAGTTAACAGAATGCGTTTCTTAGAACGGATGCTCAGAAGGACCAATTCTGTCAGATTGCCAACCTTGACCTTCTGCGGCCCCAAATCCTGCTTCCCCGTGTTTTTAAAGGAAACACGTTTCAGAAAAGCTCCTGATTCCAGATTCAGTGGCTTTCCTTAAAGTTTGTTTGGAGAGACAACAATGGAATTCTGGGAGAGATCTGACATAAGTAGGTTCATCTGATGGATCTCAGGAGAGAGAAGTGTTTGTTTACTCTGAGCGGTGCTCTGTATTTCTCTGTAGGTGCTATTATTAGACTCCTTTGAAGTGGGAAAGTCATAGGTCAGACCTCGGCGTGCTTCAACTTTTAAAGCTGTTTTTCTGTCGTGCACCCAGAGCAAACGGAGAAGGAGAAACACCTGTTTGCTGGAAGTGACTTCTGAGGGTTACGGAGCAGCGGTGGAGCAGCGGTTTGCAGATTGCAGCTCTCTATGATGTCTGTGTTCATCGTATGCCCTAGGCTACATACCAAGGCGTTTAGATGTGGCTGTCAAAGGAGAACATGGTTAGACTTGGAACTTGTGGAAATTTGTAGAAATGTGTGTCTTATCCTCAAAGTTAATCTGGAAGAATGCCTGGATGGAGCACAAATACTGTGGCTATCAAATGCATCGGGCTGGATGAAACAGCTTTTGGACGGTAGCTCCAGAAATCAGTTGTAATTTCCCTGGTGCTGGTCTTGAAATGGAAAACTTAAGTGCAAGTCTGGGTGTGGAGTGCATACTTGTGACCCCAGATAGAGGACAGTGGAGTTCAAGGTCTTAGCTGCGAGGTGAGATCAAGGCCACTCTGGGCTATATGAGACCCTCTCTTAGGAAACAAATCAATCAATAAAACACTTAAAAGAAAACATTTTAGAAATTAAATATACAATGAATTGTTTTTATTCCTCTGCAGTATTATAAACTCTTTTCTTTTTGTTTTTGTTTTTGTTTTTGTTTTTCGAGACAGAGTTTCTCTGTAGCTTTGGAGCCTGTCCTGGAACTAGCTCTTATAGACCAGTCTGGCCTCGAACTCACAAAGATCCGCCTGTCTCTGCCTCCCGAGTGCTGGGATTAAAGGCGTGCGCCACCACCGCCCGGCTTTATAAACTCTTTTCAAACATATAAATTTCTTTCATTTTTAGTAGACTAAAGTAATTCCCTCTGTATTAGTAAAATTTGTACATAGATTATACTAAAATGATTTTCTGTTTGAGCATTAAAAATCCACACTGATAATTTTGTAAGAACTTTGATATATTCTTAAAATGGCGATATATATCTTACTGAAATTAAGACGCATAAAAAGAGAAATACGAAAGATAATATGAGGACTAGAGCGCTGGCTCAGCGAGCATAAGGACCAGAGTTTGGATGCAAGCACACACGTAAAAAAAGGTGAGTGGCTACAGAAACTTAAAACGTAAGTACCCTGTGTGTGTGGTGGGGGTGGTGTTGGAGACAGGAGGGTCTGGGAGACTTGGTCGCCAGCAGCCTCTCGGGTGCAGTGAGAGGACCCAGTATCAAAAAAATGACGTAGAGAATGAGAGGGCGGCACAGCAGGTATCCTCTCCGTCCTCTGAGACTGCACACCTGTGTGCGCCCACACCCTCTTCAACAAGGTAAAACACTGTTGAAAATATGCATTAGCATGGCTTATGCATTTAGAGAATATGCTGTAAAGGTAAAAATATTTGGAAATTGTAAAAGACGATCCTTTTCAACTTTCATTTCCAGAAAGATGAGGTAGACATAGTTTTTCAATTTTTGCTAATTTTAACCAAAATCTCTGAACATTTTATAAGAGCAGCTATTAGGAGAAATAATTCACTAGGGACCTTGGGACCTGAGTGAGTGTTTATGTCGTTTGTGTATCCTAGATGTATTTAGAGAAAACATTATATGAAAATCTGCTCTTTCTGACCAAAGGGCTGAATAAGTGGTACCCAGGAGAAAAACCTTTTAGGAAGTTTGTTTGTGCTAGTCTAATACTGCAGAAACAAATCCCAAATTGGCCCTTTCTTCCTTGGGCCTCTCTGAAGGGAAAGGCCATTCAGTATCAAGGTGCCCATGTTCCACAGTGTGCTTTCACTGAGGACTGAGTGGGGAGCTGAGCTCTTTCCAACCCTGCAGGGTCAGCATCACCACTTGGAGTGACCATCCACCTCCCTCTCCTTCGGGATGGAGTCCGAGAGAAGAGCCAGGGGAGCCAGGATGTAGGCTATCTCACAGGATCAGTGAAACTTAACTATCAAGAAACAAGGATGGGGTTTTCCTTCCTTCTTTCTCCAAGGTTGTATCAGAGGACAGAGGACAAAACCCAAAACACAAGATTTAAATAGCATACAGGTTCACATTACCTAATATACACACGATGTATAAATGTCACTCATGTAGCAAGAACCTGGAAGGTCTCAACTATGGTGGAATAAGGTATTCAGACCACTCAGATATTAGAATTATTTTATACACATTTTAAAGCTACCACCACAGATGACTTTTGATTATCAGTTACGAGCATAAATAGAAACAGGCTAAACAATTCAAAAGTGACAACAAAGAAATAAAATAGCTCTGACTGGAAACAGATGATATAAGGAAGAACCAGACTGAGTGTGCTTCAGAACACCTGTAATCCATCACTTTAGAGGCCGAGGCAGGAGAATTGTAAGTTACTACACAATCCAGGCTTACATATGTATATATGAATGTAGTCATCCTGCCAAACAAAGAGAAACAAAACCATCACCACCAAAAAGGGAAATTTTGTAGCTGAGAAGTAACCGAAGTAAAGAGTTTGTTGGGAAGAGTCGGCAGAGACATAGGGAACACAGATGCAAGGATGTGTAAAGCAGGGAAGACTGTAAGCAATCAGAGCAACAAAGAAAAACATAGTTAAATAACGAACTGACCAAGGCTTCAGGAACACACTGGCCTCCAACACAGATCTAAGGTCCATGTGATTAGACTCTAATTAACGAGATGATAGTGTGTGTGTGTGTGTGTGTGTGTGTGTGTGTGTGCGTGTGTGTCTGCATGTGCGTGTGCATGTGTGTGTGGTGGTGGAAGGGTGGGGTTGAAAATTCTAGGAGAAATAAGGGCTGAAATTTCCTCAATTTGGCAAGATTCATGAAACTACATATTCAAGGAGCTGAGCAAATTACCAGTAGGGTGAACTCAAATATTTTGGTGCCAATACACTTCATAATTAAAGACAAAAAAAATGTTGGAAACAGCCAGAAAGAAATAGTCCTTTAGTAGAACAGAGTATGAGGCGGAAAATAGGAATACGGTGAGGGTATTTAAGTAAGGAGCAGGATGGGAGGATATGACAGAGGATGGATAAAGGGGAGAGATAGTTAACATTAAGGATGCTTGAAAAGCCATGTAGAAGCTTACTGTCTTATAGACTACCATTTTATAAATATTTTATTAAGATTTTTTAAATATAACCTTTTCTCATTTTACATAGCTATCCTTGTTCCCATTCCCTCCCCTCTTCTCTCCCAACCCTTCCCCATACCATACTCCCCATCCACTCCTCAGAATAGGTAAGGGGGAGTCAAAAAAGTCTAACACTTCACTTTGAGGCAAGACCAAGGCCCTCCTCCCTGTATCTAGGCTGAGCAAGCTACCCTCCAAAGAGAATGTGTTCCAAGACACCAGTTCAAGCACAAGAGATAAATCCTGGTCCCACATCCAGATATTTTTAACTGAAGTTACTACACAGAGGAATAAAGCCCCTCCCAGAAGCCACAGGGTAATAATCAACAACAAGAGAAGTCCAGGCACAGGTTATCTCATGTCAAGTTGTTGGTCGAGCTTTTGATCACCAGCTAGAATAAAGGACCTTATTACAAAAGTCAAAATGCACCTAGATCCCAGGACACAGTGCTGCAAAAACACTTTTCCTGTTGCTGTGGGAGAAACTATCAAGAGTCTTACTCAGCTGTAACCCTGTGAGATACAATAATGACTGTCCTGGGAATACAACAGTGGCATGGATGTTATGGGCGCAACCAACAGATTTCTAATTAGACCTGAAGCTCATTCTACAGGCGGGAACTTATCCTTGGTACTGTAGACCTGGCCAAGAACTTTTTGTTTAAGAGGTTCTTAAGTTCTACTGTTACTATTTAGGGTCATAGCATCAAACTGGCTTCTAAATATCTCTCCTTATACATACATATACATACATATATATACAGACTAGCACAACTCTGATCCCTCACCAGAGAAGCTTCTTTATGCCAAAAGGTGACGCAAAACTGATCCAAGTACAGAGGATAAATGGCTGTGGAGTGCTCACCCTAACGGGGACATCTATATTGCATCTTTCCCCTCCTAGGACTCAGGGGGATGAAAAGATTGCAAGAGTTAGAGGTTGGGAGGATTGCTGGGAAACAGGGTCTTCTGGATATGACGAAACCATTTCATCTCAGAACTCATAGCAACTGCTGCGCTGGTCAGTCCAAGAGCTGCACATGACCAAGCTAAGCAACACTTCAGTGTGGAGAGGGAATCATGAGGTCCCACCCCTAGCTAGGAACTATTGGCAGTGGAAAGCTGCTCCTCCTCTTCCTTCTTCAAGACAGGTTTCTCTGTGTACTCGTGGCTGCTCTGGACACCAGGCTGGCATTGAACTCACAGAGATCTGCTTGATTCTGCCTCCCAAGAGCTGGGATTGAAGCCATGCACCAACACCACTGATAAGCCTTTCTTTTTTCAGTTGTATAGCTCATAGTAGGTTGTTCATGCTCTAGTGAGTAGTGCTTTATACCCATGCATATATGGCTGCACAAATTAAATTCAGTGGATTGAACAAGAAAAGAGATGGGGAGAACACAAAGTTGGGAAGGATCAGGAGGCCCAGGAGGAGTTGTGGGGAGAGTGGGTAGTGGATGGGATCTAAACACCTTGTATTCAGGTGTGAGATTACTAAAGAATATATAAAAATGAAAATCCCATTTCTTCTAACAATTCTTTCATAGAAAGCTCTGAAAAAAAAAAAGAAAGGAGGCAAAAGGAATGAGAGTCACGAGGTCACATGGAAAGTGCAAAGGATTTGGCAAGCTTGGCCATCCATCATGGTAAAGCTGAGAAGTAGGAATAGATGGGACTGCCCATGCTTGGTAGAACCATATTGAGTGGCATTTTAATAGCAATAGATTGATTGTTTCCCCCTAACATAGGGAAGACTGAAAACTAGTTCAGATTTCCAGAAAAACTCTCCTGACCATTTGGAGTGTATAGACCATTCTCATTTCTCCGTATCTCACGAGGTGCCTCTTCCCATCTAGGCTGGGGTAACCCCCGAACCATGCATCAATGCAGAGCTTCCGTATACTGCTCTTTTTTAGATGTACTTGTTCCACCATCTAACTCCTGCCAACAGTTAGATTGTTTCCCATTTCTCTTGTTTTGTCTCATTGATAGTGGTATTGCTGTAGTTCAGACTGGAGCGCCTCCCACAGGACTGTGTGTTAAATACAGCATTAGTACCCAGGTAGGCATTTGTAGGAGGTAGGAGAAATGTTAAGATAATGGGGTTGGATTGAGTTTTCAAGCCACTGGGCCATGCCCTTCTTGGAGATCATGGATACTGGTCTCTTCCCCTTTCTATTTTATGTAGAGCCACAAAGCTAGTATCTACTGTTCTGTGAATTCTGTTGTGATGTACTACCTCACCACAGGTCTGAAAGCCATGGGGCCAACTATGATCTGGAACCCAAGAAACCGTGAGCTGAAATAAATCTTTTCTCTTTGTAAGTTGATGATCTCCTATATTTGGGTATCGTGGCTAACACAGGCTTATAAATATAATCAAACAGTATGAGATCTGCAGGGACTAGCTTTATCTACTCAGTTCCCATGGTTTAATGAAATCCACTGAAGGTGCCCCATGCCTCAGTTTATTTTTCTTTATTCTTATATTAGACTTGCTATGCTTTTCAAAGTTAAATAGTGTTCTACTTCATGTATCCATAATTGTGTAAAGAGTGAAACAACAACAGCAACCTTAGCAGCAGCTACACAGTTATCTATTGGCATATACAAGCAATTGGTTCTTGGCTTTTCAAATGGCAAAATCCACAGATGCTCAAGACCATTGTACGAAGTGGTCCAATATTTTCATATCACCCTCACATATTGTCCTTTATACTTTCAATAGTTTCAAGATTTCTTTATACCTAATATACTATAAATGACATACTAATAGTGTTAGAGAAGCCACACCCTTCATGACCTAAGTAGTCAGAGTTTTATGCCTAGAGCCTTCCTGACTTCTGACATATAGCTCAGGTCATGTGTCGAACACATGTATGCATCATACTTTGTAATACAGGTACCTTTGTAATACACTCACCTAGAGTCCTTTCCCCTTAGAAACATACAAGAGAAAAGAATTGCTTTTTTATGTGGGCCGCTGCAATTTCTACCTCAGACTTCCAGTGTGTGGCCAGAAGTTTTAAAAAGATCATTATTTGCAATCCATTGCAACACATCTTTTTCAAACCTTGGAAATCTTTCTCTAATTTCCTCTAACAAATAGTTGTTGTATCTTATTTAGTAATTTTAAGCTTGTAATTGTCAACCCATAGTTGGTTAAATATGTAGCTGTGGTCTGAAGAGCCAGTCAATGCCATAGTGTTTTGTTTATTAATTCGTCTGTCAGTAGACACTTGGCTATTTCTATGTATTTATTTATTATTTATTTATTCATTCATTCATGCATTCATTCATTCACAATTCATGCTGTATTCCCTCTGATTGAGTCCTTTTGGGGTAACCTGTCCAGATTGCTAGGGGGAGAGGTATACCTTTAATCCTGAAAAGTCCAAGAAGGACCCTGTTTTGAATGTAGACAATGTGGGGCCATCTGAGGAGAAGAGAGCTTTCTGAAAAGGAACACATGGCTGCTCGACTATGTTCATAGCAGCATTATTCATAATAGCCAGAAACTGGAAACAACCTGGATGCCCTCAATCAAAGTATGGGTAAAGAAAATGTGGTACATTTACACAATGGAATACTACTCAGTGCTAAAACATAATGACATCTTGAAATTTGCAGGCAAATGGATGGATCTAGAAAAAAAACCACATTGAGTGAGGTAACCCAGATCCTGAAAGATAAATATAATATGTGCTCACTCAAAAGTGGCTTTTAGACATAAAGCAAAGAAAAACCAGTCTACAGTCCATAACCCCAGAGAACCTAGACAACAAAGAGGACCCTGAGAGAGATATACATGGATCTACATAGGATGGAGAAAAAGACAAGATCTCCTGAGTAAACTGGGAGCATGGGGATCATGGGATGGGGTAGAAGGGGCGAGGAAAGAAAGGGAGGAGAGCAGAAAAAAATTGTATAGCATAGTAAAAACAATAAAAGAAAAGAAAGAAAGAAAAAGAAACAGAGTCTTGAAAAGTCAAAAGTAAAAGGGGGAGTTCTGTTCAAAGTTTGCCGTGTACTCTCAGTATTTTCCAGTTTATAATAGATTAAATATTCACTCGTGTTTGAAATTTCTTGAAGTTTTAAAATTGGTTTGCGTCTTAGGGTTTCTATTGCTGTCATGAAACAGTATGACCGGAAAGCAAGTTAGGGAGGAAAGAGTTTATTTGGGTTACACTTCAGCATTGCTGTTCATCGCTGAAGGAAGTCAAAACAGAAGCTTAAACAGGGCAGGGGCCTGCAGGCAGGAGCTGATGCAGAGGTCATGAAGGGGTGCTGCTTACTGGCCTGCTTTCCTTCTTATAGAACCCAGGACGAACTCAGGGGTGGCACCACCCATCATAGGCTGGAGCCTCCCCCATTTTCAAGCACTAAATGAGAAAATACCTTACAGCTGGATGTCATGGAGACTTTTCCTCACCTGAGGCTCCTTCCTCTTTGACGACTCTAGCTTGCGTCAAGTCGACACACAAAACTAGCCAGTACAGTTTGCAAACTGGTAACCAATATTAAAATTGGTTGCCAAAAATGGTAATTTAGTTTTTAAAAGCATAAAATAGGGGCTGGAGAAATGGTATTATGCAATTGTAAGGACTCAAAATCTCAACATCCACATAATGAGAAGCATCCCAGGCATTCCTGTCAGACTGCCTCTGAGGGGGTTGGAGACAGGCTCAGGAGAGACGCTGCCTCAGAGCAAGAGTGTGCATGGGCGTGCACGCTCCTTCATACAGTCTCACAAACAAATGTGAGCACTGACTAAACAAAGTAAGTCCCCAAGGCCCACTTGACTGTCAACCTCCAGGCGTGTATGTGGTACGCAGAAACATACATGTAGGCAAACGCTGGTCTACATTAAATTACACTGAAACATAAGTTGTACAGTAAGAGTATTTTGAAAAAAGTTATTTTCACAGTGTGTTAATATGAAAATTTCAGATAAAATGAACATCCAAAAGCAGGAAAAATTATACTATTAGGTTAATTATATTGCAATGACAATTTTTTTTAGAATCACAGTGGCTTACCATGGGAAAGGTTTTGTATTACAGAGTCTAAGAGGGGTCCCGCAAAGCCAGGGTGGCTCTCTTCCAGGTGGGAACTCGGGTTCCACGTCCACTCTGTGCCTGTGTAATTTGGAGCATTTTGTTCTGAGGTTCTCATCAGCAAGAGCTGCAGGGTCTAAAGCTGGCTCTTGTGGGTGGGGTAGAATAGCATATGGCAGCACACCGGCGTCTACCCTAACTCATCAGTAGAAACAGGTTACATACTCATGATCAGATTTTAAAAGTGCCTAGAAAATGGGAGCTATGCCAGGCAGTGCTGGCTCACACATTTAATCCTAGCACTCTGGAGGCAGAGGCAGGTGGACTGTTGTGAGTTTGAGGCCAGTCAAATCTACAGAGCAAGTTCCGGTATGGCCTGGATTATGTAGAGAAATGCTGTCTCAAAAAAAAACCAAAAAACAAAACAAAACAAAAAACCAAAAAACAAAAAGCAAAAAACCACCCAAAAGAAAAACCAAAAAGAAAAATACAGGAACAACAATAACAACAACAACAAATACCCCCCCCCCAAACCAAACCAAATCAAACCACCCCTAAAAAGGAAAACAGGGTTATTGCAGATGAGCACGTGGCCAGCATTACACATTTAAATGCTGAGGATGCCATTGTCAAATGTAGATGCTTAAACCATGGAAATGGGGAAGACTGCTCAGGGTTATATAAAGTAAATAAATTATTAGATTTGACTACAGAAAAATACGTTAAGTGTTGAAAAAGATTAAAGCTTTCAAAGTTAAAAAGCAAGTGGAAGATTGAGAGGAAGTATTGCCACATTAAAAACTGACGAAAGTTACCTTCAGAATTTTCATAAAGAAAAAAATGGCATACCAATAGAGAAAGTAAAAAGGCTAAATGAATTCTTCAAATAGTGCAGAGAGGCCTATAACCTGCTTAGAAGAAAATACACTATAGCATTGCACTATTAATATTAATGTTATTGTTATTTTTATTTTATGTGTCCATGTGCATATGCATGTGTGCTGGGATCCAAATCTTGGCCTTCTGTGGCTCTGTAAGCATTCTATTCTTTTTAGGGGTGCTGGGGTTGCACCCCATGCTCATACCTGTGAAGTAAGCACTGCAGTATATTCCCAGTGTGTAATTTTTACTGGGAGTCTAACAATTTATGTGGTGGTGACATATCACACCATGATTAAAAGGAAGCGAGGGAAGCTGTCTATTGGTTGAAGAGACATCCCTTAACTACAAGTGGAAATCAAAAAATGCAGATCATCACAGACAATTCACTTCTGGGGAAATTAATGTGGCAGGCAGAAAATATAATGCGATAAAGACAAAATCTGACAAAATTGCGAAAGATACAGACAGAACAGGATTTTTATCTCTGCAAAGCAGAGTGGGAGGAGATATTCACTTTATATTTCATATTGTTTTCGAAGTGATGCATTTATATATTTTCTTCGTTTTTAAATAAAATATCCTTAATTTTCATTTATTCATCCACCCATCTATCCCCAATCATTTTATTCACTTGCTCTGTCTTCCTTCTCTTTCATGGTCCGCTAAACATTTACTTTAGCTCAGCTTGGAATAGGGATGCCCGTCTGTTTTTTTTCCCTCCCCGTAGCCCATAATCTTAAAAACAACCAACAAAACATGAAGTGTCTGGTGGGATTGTCTCCTGCACACCATCTGGCATGGCTTCCCTGCCTCTGGCCTTTGTCTGCCCTGTAAATGACAGATTAGTGGGGACATCCTTTATAAGCGGAAATGGAGGTCAATAAAATGTGCACCACTCTTTCCAGTTTCGCATCATCCCAGTCAGGACATCCAAAAATAAAATTGTTTCAAAAATAGAACCAGGAGAAGAAAAAAAAAGCCGGTATTGAAAACAAACAATTAATCTTCTTCTGTCATTGATTCTATGAGAAAACTTATTTAAAAGGAAAAAAAAAAGAAAGAAAACAGCTTCTCATTCAGGTGCAATGATTTTGCTGGTAGAAAAAAGCAGAACAAAAATAGTGCAGCCAAGAGTCCAGCATGATAAAGGACACCACAGAGCAAAACAGGAAGCTGTTTAATGGAAAGGAATAGTTGACCTGGGAGTCAGAGAGAGACAGGGCATCCTTAAATGCAAAGGTTTGTATCGCTGAGCTGTGGCTTTCCTGGCCAGATTCGATTGCATACACTGGGTTCTTCTGTTTCAGTCTATCAGCTCATCACCCAAGGAAGAGAAAGAGCGCCTCAAATGCTGAATGATTAAGCATTTGGAAGGTCATTTTACAAGGATAAATATATTAGTTTAAGTTCTAATACATGCACTTCTATATATCAGTATTTGCGTGTATACTTCCACCCATGCATATACATGTGTATGCAATTTTGTATTTTGATTGCTTTCAGTTGATTTTGTGTGCAACTGGGCAGATACCCAAATCAAAAGTAATTTTTTTGTTCCCCAATCTGAAAAACAAATACCATACCTTCATATATATATATATATATATATAAAATATACACACATATTTGGATATGTATACACACATGCACAAGTACTTGCAAACATACATACATATACACACACATCAAGCCCTTGAAGGGATGTGTAGCGAAGAGTTCTGTAGACTGAAAGGAAAAATTGTTTCTTTAGTATTCCACGCAATTGGTTTTTTATTTCTAGTCAGAACCTGGGAACACAACAAACTAGAGCAGTTTTTTCCCCAGAGAATTGTGTCAGAGTATAAAATGGTGTGTGTAAAAGCTTTTCTTCATTTAGCAAAGCGAATTCAAGGCATTTAGTTCTTATCTTGGTAATTTAAGCCAAACTTCATAAATGGAATGAAGAACAGCATGCCGGAAGCTGCTGCCAGGCAGGCTTTATTGGTGCCTCCATGGATCCTACACAGGGACAGAGACAAATGCTGTGGGGTCTTGTTCAACACAGAGCCAGTCTTTATTGTTTTACTGCAGTGCTGGGGACAAGTCCTGAGTCACACCTGCAACAAGAAGGTTGACTTGAACCTTGAAGGAGTCATGCCACCCTGCCAACACTGCAAAAGCGTTTCCTTTCTGTGAGGCCTAGAGATGTGTTTCTGGTATCTCTGGGACCGTTCCGACGGACAGTGACAGGCTCAGGGCGGCTGGAATGCCAGGGGTTTGGGAATGAAAGGGGTTGTTTTGTTCCGTTCATCGCTGGTGTTTTCCCAGACTGTGGACTGCTTCCTCTATGTTGGTCCCCAGAAGGATCTGCCTCCACCCTGTTCGGAGGTGGGGGTTGAGAGTGAGATTGTCGATCCAGCTTCTGCCCCTGAGGAAGGGAAGGGGGCACTGTGTGGAGCCCCCTATTTAAGGAGGGAAAGCAGGACAGGAGGTAGCTGACACGTAGAGGTCCCTGCAGGCTTCCTGAACAGTGATCCAGGTCCCCTGTCTTGCCAAGGCTCTGGGGAGGAGCTGACCATTTGGCCTACAGCCAGAAGGCTTATAGCCAAAGGGCACTAAATCAAAGTGAAAAAGAGGTGGCATTTTAAAAGCAAAAGACATTTCTTGTTTGTTTGTTTTAGAGGGCAGAAAGAGTCAACTGTAATGGAAAAAGTGTAGAAGATGTGAGAAAAAACCTCCCCAAAATAGTTATTTGTTTGTAAGAGCCATTCTCAGTAAACAATGTCCCCAATGTTTGGAGATGATGAGGGGTGTACAACAATATGTATTTCAGTGAGGATTGGTGACCCCGTTCATTCATAATCTCCACCAGGAGGCTCAAAGTTTTGTTTTTGTTTTTTTTCTCATTAGTCCTAACCCAAGGTCAGATATCTCTTTCCTGGTAAATTTTACCAACTGGACATTCTTGCATGGGCAAGTGTTTCTAAAGTCTCCCCTCCCTCAACCAACCCAGAACAGTTTGGCACTCATTTCTAGGGAAAGGTACTCGGGGAAGCTGGGCCTGGGCTTCAGGAACAGTGGTTTTGGAATACAAGTCTTGGGGTCCATTTCCACAGAAGGGAAGAGGCATCAAGACATTTGCTTGACATTGTGATTATAGTTTCAACCTTTTAATAAACACAATGTGTTTTAGGAACATGAAAATATACTCGATGAAGATAAACCAGCACACTTCTATTTACAAGGGAAAAATACCAAGCAACCAAAGCATAAATTGGAAAGCAATGTGACGGAGTGAAAAGAATGCTAGTCTATTGTTTCTTTAAATTTATTAGCAATCTCTAATGAACTTTTGTTTGTGCCAGGCACTGAGATTGCAAAGATGAAAGATAACCTTTCTGATCCATGGAGGCTTGTGATACACGCATATATACATGTGTGCACACACACACATAGCCCATAACACACTCAATGAAGGGCTTTGGCAGAAGGAAACTTTATGAACTAAGGGGTTAAAAAGAATCTGAGGGACTGAACTGACAATCGGAGCCTTCAGGGGTCTGAGCAGGGTCCTCTGCATATATATTATGATTGTGTAACTTGGTATTCTAATGAACTCATAACGGTGGGGGTGGGGTTGCCTCTGACTCTTTTGTCTGCCTTCCCGATCCTTTTCTCCATACATCTAGCCCTTATATGAAGGGATGTGCCCAGACATGTTGTGACCCCATCACCACGTTTGCTTGTTTTCCCTCGGAAGCCTGCTCCTTTCTGAAGGGAAATGGAGTATGGAGGAAGAGTGGATCTGGGGACGAGGAGAAACTGAGGGAGGAACTGGGAGGAGTGGAAGGAGGGGAAACTGTGGTTGTGATGTAATATATGAGGGAAGACTGAAAAAGAGGAGTATGAGGTGGAGATGGAGATGAACACTCAGTAAAGTTTCCAAGAGCAGACAATTGAGCTCTGAAAGGTAGAACAGGGTGAGACCAGAGCAGGCAGGGGAGGAAAGGATTGGACAGGCGACAAAGAGTGCAAACCTCTGCGGTAGAGCACAAGCACACATGCAACTACTGTGTCCTTGTGCGCTAGAGTGGGTGCTGCTCATTCGGGGACAGTCAGCAAAGGGCCTTGGAGTGTCTGGATGCCCACATATGAGCTATACTGGAAACTTTATCCCTAACCCAAACCTTTACCCTAACCCCAACTCTAACGCTAGCTCTAACCTCAACCCAACCCCATCCCCAAACTTAACTCTAACCTTAAACCCAACACAAATCCAAGCCACATCCAAAACCCTAATCCTAACCCCAATCCCAATCCCACCCTGACAGTAACCCCGACATCAACTCCAATCCTAACCCTAACACCAACCCTAACTCCAATCCTAAATCAAAACCTATCTCAAACACCAAAATTAACTCCAACAATAACCCTAACCTGAACCCAAACCTAACTCTAACCCCAATCTCAAAGCCAAAACTAACTGTAACAACAAACTCAACCCAAATCCTAACACTAAGTCCAACACCAAACCTAAACGCATCCCCAAAACAATCCTAATATCACCTAAATTCCAACCCCAACCTGAAAACAACTCTAACCCTAACCCCAACTTCAACTGTACCGTGAAAACCAACCTCAGCCCAAACGTCAACTCCCAATCTGAACTCTGACCCCAAACTCAACCCTAGCCCTAATCCCAAACCTAACCTCAACCTTGACCCTAACACCACCCCAATCCTAACCTCAAACACAGCCTCAACCCTAACTCTAACCCTAACCCTAATCATAACCTGAACCCTAACTCTAACCCTAACCCTAATCATAACCTGAACCCTAACTCTAACCCCAACCCCATCCCTAACTGAGCACCAGTACTTTGCAGGAAGACTAAGGTAGCCATTCTAGCCTGGAGAGCCCCTGAGGGCTCTTCCAACTCCTTGAAACTGTATGCAATGTGCTCAAAGCAGGTGCATGGTATGTGTGTGTTCTTCTGGCAAGGGTGAGCTGAAGGTTTGTCTTTTCTCCGTTCTTACAATGTTTTATGACTTCTTAGGCAGCTTACCAAACCAAAGAAAGGTCAGCTTAGAAGGCAATTGCTAGCTGAGACACAAAATTGCCAAGTCCTGAAAGTTTCAGTAGAGATGGAAGATCAGGTCAATTTCCAGGTGGGCTGTCAGGATAGGATTTGAGGATTTGTTGTCTGATTGGGGTGGCACCTGGGTTGGGAGGGTGACTCTCAAACTTTGATGTGTGTATGTATCACAGGGGATCCCTTTCAAACTTAAATCACAGCTAATTTTGGAAGTAGGGGCCCTCCACAGGGGCACCCCTGACCCCAGTAATGGTGTTCTGCAGGGCTGGATCTTGTGGGTGAAAGTAACATATTCTAGGTCTGGGGTTTTCAGCCCCAGCTGCAGATAATCTGTCTTGATAATTCTTTGTTATTAGTGTGTGCGGTAGTGGAGCTGCATAAGGCTAATATTGAGCAGCAGCATCCCTGTTTCAGCCTGAGGACCATAGCAGAGGTACAAACAAAAGGATTTTAGGTCATCATCAATTACTAAGGCATACAGGGAGATACTGAGCTAATGTGCCCAGCTCTGGCTTCAGATGAAGTTCAGCCAGCGCAGCAGCAGCTGCCCAGTGATGCAGGTAGACTGATAACACTCTCATCTCTGCTTGGGGGAGGGAGCTGTGTTGTACAGCCAGCTGTGGGTTGGAAAAGGCTGCCACAGGAGCCGAAACTGGACCGGAAGGCAAGGAGAGGAGCAGCAAGGCCAGAGTTGAAGTGAGGGGAAAAGATAAGACTCACATGGAAATGTTGATGAACCTGATATGCCCGGAAGCATTTAAAAAGGAAGGTTCACTTTGATATTCTTGGCCCCAGACAGAATGCATGACCTTGAGCCCATCAGATATGTTTTAGAGCTTGCCTTTTCTTACTCTATCAGTTCTGATAATTGCTGGTCTATCTTAGGGTTGAGGAAAAGGGAAGATAAAGGAGTAAGTGTAGAAGGAAGTTGTAGCCACCTACACTACAACACCCCTCCACCCACCCTCCCCCTCCCTGGGGGATTTAAGAAAAATTGAAACAGCATAGTTTTACAACACAATTGTAAAAAAAAAAAAAGGCAGGATTTTGTAACACCATGGCAAAGAGTGGTTTTCAAAAAGAAAGAACAAAAAGCATAGATCATAATGGATGCTATTCTGGTTATTGAAGAGTTATAATCTCAGGGCTGCGGATGGAGCTCAGTGGCAGAAGAACTGCATTGAAATAAAAATGAAACCATGCCAGTAAACAAAACCTACCAAAGTTTAAAGTCTAAGATATCAAAGGCACCATCAACAATGTTTGGGAGAGTGAAAAGAACTTTGCATAGCATTTAATCGACACAATTGTCGCTTACAGACTACATAGTAAACTAGAAATCATTTAGACATCCCCCCCCCCAGCCCCAAAGCACAAAGGCTATAAAACAGGCAAGCTAGCGCAGATGAAGCTGGAGTGGCCACTAAATACAAGAGCAGCTGCCTCCTACTACATTTATCAGGTAAATGGAGCTGTAATTTCTACCTAGTTCTGGATAGGTAAAAACCACAAGGCTGAACCAAATGCACGAAGCTCCTCAGATTTCGAGGACAAAGAGTCCTCCTGCTGGTGGGATAGAGGCTAGTGATATTACTTGATGAGCCATTTTGTGATGCTAGTCCAGTTGAGAATGCCTAACAACCCCTGATAGGGTCATTGTACTCGCAGACAAGGTATCTGAAACAAGCAAAACAGGCTGTGAGTAGAATTCGAAGGGGAGTGACTGGGAGAGCAGGGCTTGTGGGTGGGAAGGGAACGTGGGGTTGGTACAGAAGAGGAGCCCCCGTTGGCTCTAGTGTAGCAAAGATGAAGGGTACCCTATGTGATGGTTCCTGCTTTTTCAGGGAGGCGGTGTTAATATTCAGTGGGTTGGGGTGTCTAGATCTATGTGAAAGGATTAGGCCAAGAAGAACAAACAAAAAGGAAACCCCAAACTCTCTTCTCCCGTTTGTTTCTGTTCAATGAGCTGCTGATGTTCATAAAATGTTAGTTGGTCTCTCTCTTAAGCACAAAAATATTAACATTTTTCCAGACCTCACATTTTTTCCTTATAATTTCAGTAAGTTTTAAATGTTGTCACCAAAAGATATAAAGGGGCCCGGGAGATTGATCAGTGGATTGAGATACTTGCCACCAAGATTGACTACCTGAGTTCAGCTCACAGAACCCACGCTGTCTAGAGAAGCGATTTCTGCAGGATGTCCTGGTATCTACACATGTATGTGAGCATGCACGTGTATGAACATGCATATGTACAAGTAAATAACTGTTAAAAAAGATAAAAATGTAAACATATTTACAGGGAACTATGTGATAGTTCTATCTTTTCCTCAAACATGTAAATGTCTTCTGAACCCTGACGTAAATATAGTAAGCAGCTATGGTGTGGAAGTGTAGTACTTGCCATCCTGTAGAATCACCAACTAGCATTCTAGTTCTTCTCTACTCGAGGAAGGGGAGACTGCTGTCCTGGGTTTGAGGAGTTTTGCCATGAGAATCAGTGTAGTGCATGTACTTCTTTAGGACTGGGGTAAAAACATGCTCATGGGCATGAGGACCACAAACATCATCTTTGTTTAAGTTTCCAGTGCACAGCGTTGGATGACCAATACCAAGTCAGCAGAAGATGCAGAGAGCCATCTATATGCTCTGATGTGAGGGATTTAAGATGTAAATCTGGTCGCTTGTGATAGACAATGAAGGGTCACAGCTAAAAACATATGCATGAGTAACAGATCTATCTTTTGGGCATGGTATATACTCACTCATAAGTGGATATTAGACACAAAACAAAGGATTACCAGCCTATAGTTCACTACCCCAGAGAAGCTAGGCAACAAGGAGAACCCTAAGAGATATATACTTGGATCCCCCTGGAAATGAAAAATAGACAAGATCTCCTGAAAAAGTTGGCACTATGGTGGTGGGGAGAGTGGAAGTGGAAGGAGAAGGGATAAGGAGGCAGGGGAGGAGAACATGAGGGGACAGGATGGCCAAGATGGGGAAAGGACAGAGAGAGAGAGAGAGTAAGGAGATATCTTGTTTGAGGGAGCCATTATGGAGCTAGCAAGAAATCTGGTACTAGGAGTTTCCCAGAAATCCACAAGGATGACCCTAGTTGAGACCCTAAGCAATAGTGGAGAAGGTATCTGAACTGACTTTCCCCTATGACCAGATTGATGACTACCTTAATTGTCACCATAGAACCTCCATCCAGCAACTGAGAGAAGCGGATGCAGAGACTTCCAGAGTCTAGTCAAAGAGAAGGAGGAGTGACAATATAAGCAAAGGGGTCAAGATCATGATGGGGATACCCACAGAAACAGCTGACCTGATCTAGCGAGAGCTCACTGACTCTGGACTGACAGTGGGAGAACCTGCATAGCACCAAACTAGGCCCTCTGAAGGTGGGTGACAGTTGTGTGGCTGGGGCAGACTGTGGGGCCACGGGCAGTGGGTCTAGAACTTATCCCTAGTGCTTGAACTGGCTTTTGGAAGACCATTCTCTTTGGAGGGATACCTTGCTCAGCTTACATATAGTGGGGAGGGTCGTGGTCCTGTTTCAAAGTGATCTGCCAGATTTTGTTGACTCCCTATGAAAGGCCTTACCCTGTCTGAACAGTGGACAGGGGATGGTGTGGGGGAGGGGAAAGTGGGGAGAATGGCATGAGAAGAGGGATTGGGAACTGAGATTGGTATGTAAAATGGGAAAATATTGTTTTAAAATAAAATAAAAAGAAAGAGCTGTCCAAAGGACTGGCCTTCCTGCTACCTGCCTACTATGACAGGACTTTCTGCACCGTGCCACACACCCTCCCTGTCATTGTGGATCCTCTTGCCCTTGAACCACAAGCCAAACTCATCATATCTCCCCCCCTCCCCCGAATCACTGAGGTAAGACCTTCTGTCACAGCAAGGAGGAAGTTGAGAGTCATCCCTCCTTGATCTCGTCTTTGCTTGTTTTGTGCGGGTCCTGACTTTTCTCCCACCACCTCTACTAAAGCATTAATGAAATGAAAACAAGGATTTAGTGCTGTACTCCCAATGCTTAGAATATGGAGGGCACGTGAGAAACAATTCTTTGACAGCTTTTGAAAACCTGTGCTCTTGCTTTGCATTTGGCTCCAGTGTTCCTTAGCATGTCTGTCAGCCCGACTCACTGTTGCCACCATCTGCAGATCTGCTCCCCACACAACTACAGAGACATGCCAACACATTTCAGACTGTAACTCTTCAGATAATCCACGTGCCTCCAAAATGTCTGTGGTGGTTTGAAAGAAAATGGCCCCCAGAGGGAATGGCATGATTAGGAGGTGTGGCCTTGTTGGAGGAAGTATGTCATTGTAGGGGCGGGCTCTGAGGTCTCTTTCTCAAGCTTTCCATAGTATGACAGTCAGTCGACTTCCTGTCACCTCTGAGTCAAGATGCAAGGACTGTGAACTCCAGCACCATGTCTTCCTGCACACTCTCGGCCATGATGATAATCAACAGAACCACTGAAAGTCTTCCTTTATAAGACTTGCGGTGGTCATGGTGTCTCTTCACAGAAATAAAAACCTAACTAAGACACTGGGTTAACAGTGAGAATGGGCTCTACAGGATGTGGGTGAACGTGGGCAAAGTTAGACCGTGGGCAAGCCAAGTACTGTGGGTTGCCAGGAAAAGCGTGATGACTTTGAAATGGCAAAGTCCTGGTCCACAGTAAGAAGCTGCCCTGCAACCCCAAGGGCAGGGCCTCTGCATTTCAGAAAACAAAAACATTCATTTAATTATGAGTTCCAAAGTCTAGAGGTTTATTTGGGTTAAAGAGGATAAGCTGCTCTGGGGTCCCCACCAGGACTAGGGTGCCTGTGATTTTAGGGTGAAGGACTGTGCCGGCTAAGTGAATGGGGGAAAACACAGGAAGTTCCCCCATTTGGATGCTGTGCTTACAAGTGCTGCCCCTCGTGTTCTGTTCTTTGCATTCTGATCTGCAAATTCCACGCACACTAGTGAATGCTTAGATTCCAGGAGGTGCTACTAAAGTCAGAGTAAAAGGTGAAAGGAAAGACCATGATGTGGCCGAGGAACCAGAATTAGTATAGACAAGTCCAGATCTCATAGAAACTGCTGCTGGGAGGTAGCAGGTAGTTACAGGAGGAGACAGTCCCTTATCTGAAAACAAGAGGCATGATGAGCTATGGAAGGAGTTCTTTCTTGAATGTGACAAAGTCAAGACACAGCCTCCAGACTTCCATGCATAGTTTTTACAGGACAAAAATATCCAGCCATATTTGAAGCAGGTGTTGTGGGCAAGCATAGAGAAGAGGGAAGAGGAACATTAAGGACACCATAGAAGGAGAAGCTAAGCAGAGGCAACAGCCAGGGACTGGAATGTACACTGCCTGGTCCTGTGGCTTCTGGAGAAAAACTGGAATGAACTGCAGCATGGAATAAAGTCGAGTGCTTCAGTCGAGAGAAATTAAAGCAGAATCTAAGCCCAGGCCTCAAAACTGCCAGCCAAGAAGGGCAACTGTGAGTCCGTTCGTGACTTTAACCAAGGCAACCAGCAGCCGTGAAGAAACGATAGCTGCTAGTTTAGAATTACTACAAGGTGGAGGTTTACAAGTCATGGCTAGTAAAACAGAAGCAGGAGGGGAGGAGGAGCAGAGAAACTCCAAAACCCAGGGACACCAGCAGCACTGGCAGAACATGTACATAATTGTTATCTCAAATCCTCCAAAAAGAAAGGGGGTGCTCCAAGATGTCACCTATGCATCCAGTCAAGCATAAGCCTCAATTAGCTTTCATGGTACCAGAAGACACCATGTGAGCTTCCAAATGAAGGAGGCAACCAACCATCAAGGATGCCTAAGAACCACTGTGAGCTCCAGCGCCATGTCTTCCTACACACTCTCGGTCATGATGATAATGGATGGAAACACTGAAACCATACAGGAACCACCCCAATGAAAGGTTTTCTTTATAAGACTTGCCGTGGTCATGGTGTTTCTTCATAGAAATAAAAATCTAACTAAGAAAGAATGCCATGATAGCCCTAAGGTATGCATTCATACCTTGGTGGTAACCAAAAGCTCTCTAATTAGACCTAAGACCTACTCAACAAGAGAGAGCCCATGCCTGGTACTGGAAACTTAGCTAATTACTCAGTGATAGTAAAGTGGTTATTCAAGGAGAATCTATAACCACTAATTAACTAAACCAGCATAATCATTAACAACAACCTATAAACATTTGTCCTTATACCCACAGATAACTATAGTCTTCACTCTTCATCAAGGAAACTTCTCTTTGCAACAGACAGGGACCACTACAGAAAACCACAACCAATCAAAACATGGAGGTGTGGGAACTCAGTCCCAATGGATACATCTCCACGCCCACCCCACCTAAGGTTCAGGGAACATTGTGGAATATTGTAAGATCCAGAGGATCAGGGAGTTTGCTGTGAGTCTGTGTCTCCTAGTGTAGAAGCTACACTCATAATCTCACCAACATAACCTCCTAAACATGAGTTGAACAAGGATGACAGCAGTGGACATGCCAAAGTGGATGGGGAAAAGCACATGAGGCTTCAACCCTACACCAAGAACTGAGGAAAGCTGGGAGCAAGAGAGGTAGTCTTCCCAAGAGAAGGCAATGCCAATTGGTTATCCAATACCAAATGGTCAGCGCTGAAACATACAAGTAATGTAATATCAACTGAGCAGATTATATTTTAGAATACACACACACACGCACACACACACACGAATGTACGCAATAGAGCAGGGAGGGGTATATGGGAGGATCTGGAGATAGAAAATGGAAGGGTAAAATGTAATCATATTGTATCTAAGAAAACCAATGCCCTAAGTAGTTCTTACAGCTGATGGAATGACAACTAGAGCCATCCTTTTAGGAGCCATGTAAACTCATGAGCATGGAATTTGAACTGCAGATTGCTATGGGCAGCAGTTATCAAGGACAACCATTTTGAAATTTATTTTAATACTAGTCCTTTCTGGAATGCATAGCAATGACTGAATTGTCCCAGAGGGTTGTAGTGCAACTCATCCATTACTATAGCAGGGCTTGAAGACTTCTGTGGCCCTTGCTGCTCTTCCAGAGGACCTGCATTCAGTTCCCAGGATCCCACCCACCACAGTAAATTCTTCTCTGAAGCCTGATTGACATTTGTACTCGCTGGCAGTGCCTACAGTACTACACAGACTTCAGTGAATCCGTGGCTGATGATCATATCCAGCTCCCAGACGGGTCCTTGGGTTTGATCAGATGTGAGCTCCTTGGGGCCTGTGTGGAAGAG
>JAQHUG010000244.1:2420193-2457002 GCA_028555095.1 Dicrostonyx torquatus | reverse complement strand
ACTCGGGAGGCAGAGGCAGGCGGATCTCTGTGAGTTCGAGACCAGCCTGGTCTACAAGAGCTAGTTCCAGGACAGGCTCCAAAGCCACAGAGAAACCCTGTCTCGAAAAACCAAAATAATAAATAAACAAATAAATAAAAAATGTTTTATTTGGGTGGCCTTATTCTTAGATATTTCATTGTTTGGAAGCTACTATGAATAGAAATTTCCTCTTTTTATTTCTTTCCTGGTGAACTTACTGGTATATAGAAGAGTTACTGATTTTCATTAGTTAATCTTTTATCCTGTTACTTTCCCTAAATTATAAGTTTAAAAATGTTCTAGTGGAATCTTTAAAATCTACTTATTATTCTGTGTGTGTATGTGTATACATATGTCATAGGTGTGCAGATGCCCAGAGATGACAAAAGAGAGAGCAAGAGCTCTTGGAGCACAGGCAGCTGTGAGATGCCTGACATGGGTGCTGGGAACCGCAGCAGGAAGCCCTAAGACTCCCGAGCCATCTCTCCAGCTCCCCTAGTGGGATCTTTAGAGTCTTTTAAGTAAGGATCATGCCACCTGCCTTTGGTATCAGGGTAAAACTAGCTTGGGAGAATGAGCTTGGATGTGCTTCTTTTTTTTTTTTTTTTTATCTTGTGGAACATTTTAAGACACATTGGTTTAACCTCTTAATTAAATATTTGATTCAATTTTTCGGTAAGTCACCCCAATACTGGCCTTTTTTGGCTGGAGGAATGCTTTCCTGTTTCAGTCTCATTGGTTGTTGCAGAGGTTTCATTTGTTTACGTCTTTCTTAATTTAAATTTGGAAGGCTATGTGTGTTTAGGAAATTTCCAGTTTTTAGGGGTAGAAATCTACAAAGTTCTCCCAAATAATTCTTTGTATTTCCGTTTGTGTCTTTTCTATCTTCCTTTTGGTTAGTCTGGCTAAGGTAGATCCACCTCAGTTATTTTTTCAAAGCGAAGAACTCTCCAGTTTGTTCTACCTGTCATCCTTTTATCCTCCATCGCAGTAATTTCTGCTGCGATCTTTAACACTTCTTCCTTCCTAGTTCCTTTGGGTGGGGCTTGCTTTTGCTTTTCCAGGCCCTTCAGGTCCATTGTTAGGTTGTTTATTTGAGATTTTTTTTTTCTGAGCTTTTAATTTAAGCATCCATTGCTATCAACTTCATTATTAGGACAGTATTATCTGTGTCCTAGACGTGCACTTCCATTTCAATTTAATTACAATTACACTGTTGAATCTCTGTTTTCTAGTTTTACTGTCCTGTGATCTGATAAGATATGAGAAATTAACGTGCACTTTTGTGTTCGGTAAGACTTGCTCTGTAGCCTGGCATGTGATCTGCTTTAGAGAAGGTTCCGTGGGCTGACGAGAATACCATGTGTTCTTTATCTGTCAGGTGAAATGTTTTGTGTATGTTAAGTGTACTCAACCTATGGTTCATCTCGACTCTGAGGCTTCTTTCAGTTTGGATGACCTATTTAGAGTTGAGAGTACAGTTTACATGTCATCTGTTACTGTTGTATCAGGCCCCACCTGTCCCTTTGGGTCCTATAGTGTCTGTTTTAGGATGTTTGAAGCTCTAATATTGATGCACATATATTTTCAATTAGAAATCGCTCCCTTCTTTATCTCTTCTAATTTTGGATGGAAGTTGATTCTATCAGGTACAAGAATCTATAACCTCTGCCAGGTTATAGTTAGTATGCATTAGCCTAGCAGATTGTTTTCCTTCCGGAGACTTTCAATGTATGCATGTCTTTATCTGTGAGGTGTTATTTTTTTTTGGTGTTGTTGTTGCTGTTTTTCGTTTGTTCACTTTTGTTTTTGAGAAAACAATGGCTGGATTTAGGCTTTTAATAAACTGAGCTACTCTTTTGTCTCTGTTGGTGAGCTGAAGTCCTATAAAGTTACTGCTGAGAACTGTTACT
The DNA here is from genome assembly GCA_028555095.1 of Dicrostonyx torquatus. Classification (NCBI taxonomy): domain Eukaryota; kingdom Metazoa; phylum Chordata; class Mammalia; order Rodentia; family Cricetidae; genus Dicrostonyx; species Dicrostonyx torquatus. The sequence goes on along the minus strand of JAQHUG010000244.1, from coordinate 2,455,068 downwards.
AACACTTTTAACTCTTGTTCTTTCTGGTTGGCTGAGTTATTGTTTCTTCTTTACTTTCGCCTCTGGCAGTGCTAGAAGTGTTTCTGTTTGTTGTGTTGGACACAATGAATTCTTTCCTGGCTCTTCCTCTCAGGAGCTTTATTTTTTTTCCTGTGGTTCCGAGCTTGAACCATTTTCTTCTTCCTTTGTGGAAGGTAGCCAGGTGTCTCCTCTGTGGAGGGTGACCAGATGTTTTGCTTGTGTTAAAATGCCCTTATTTTTCACGTCACTTTAAGCAGACATCTTTGCTGGATGTAGTAGCCTTGATTAGCAGCAGTTAAGTTGTAGAACATGTGAAATATTAATACCTTTTGGATTTCCTGTCTTTGCACATTATTGGATAAAACTCTGATGTTATACTTCTGCCTTTTTGAGTTGTTTTGAAGTATACTTTTTAGTATCATTTTTTTTCTTTGCATTTTTGACATCTTGACCATAATGTCATAGAGGAATTCTTCTCTGGTAGTGTCCATCTTTTGTTCTAAATTGCTCTCATGTTTGAATGTCTTTTTCCTTGTCTAGATTTATAAATTTTGCTACAATTTCATCCAGTAGATTATTTATGTTTTGGTATTTATCCCATTTCTTTCTGTCCTGTAGATTCTTAGGTTGGTCTCTTGGATCATAGCTCAGAGTTCTTTGAATTGTGTCAATACTATTTTTTTCCCGTATTGATGTTTGAATGGTATTTTCTTAATATTGTCCCTCATCCCAAATATGTTTTCTCTGATTTGGCCAGTCCTCCTCCTCCTCCTCCTCTTCCTCCTCCTCCTCCTCTTCTTCTTCTTCTTCTTTCTTCCTCTTCTCCTTTTCCTCCTCCTCTTCTTCTTCATCTTAATTTCCTTGTTATTCTACCTTCCATGCTCCTGGGCTCCTTATCCATTCTGTGGCCTTTCCGCTTGTGTTGTTTTTTGCCTTCCACAGCCTGGATTAAATTCACCTGCTTGTTTATATTCTCTTTCAAGCCATCGGTCATTTTTTACAAGAGGATTTTGACATATTCATCTGGCATTTTACCTATTTCATGATCTTGAATTTAGTATTTGAGAAGTTATGGGATTTTGGGGGAGTCGTGTTGCCTGGCCTTGTTGTGACTTTTGAAGGTTTTGTTTGTGATGGGCACATACTGGTTTGAATATCTCTTATGGGTTTTGTGTGTGGCACGAACTTCTTATTAAATAACCTGCTCTTGGAGGTTCAGTCCCAGTACCACTCAGCGAAGAGAAAAACAAACTGAAACAAAATGACCAGTTAGCTTGCTTCTGTGACTAAGACTTCTTTCCTTTGGTTCAAGAACTGTAGGGCTGAAGTGCTACAGCCTCTTTTCTGGAATTCTCATGTGCCCTTGGTGGTTTTCTGAAGATCTGTTCCCATTCTTCCTTCATAATACATTCTGTTGGGATGCTGCCTATTTTTTCTTATTCTATGACATGTTCACAAATGCAGTCTCTAGTCCATCATCTTACCTGGAAAGTTGAAAGCTTTGATTTTCTTCAAAGCAAATTTCTAGATGAGTTTTTAAAGCCAGTGACACATAGAACAGTTAAACTAATATTACACACATCTGCCCCCACCCCAATATGTGGATTTTCTAGCCCATTTCAAAGAACATCCTGTGTAGAATCAACTGGCGGGAGTTCTGTTCATTGACATTTTCAGAGCTGTCCCTTGGTCACAAAGGAAGCTATCAGAGTGTGTACAGGGGAAGCCAAGTGCTAGATGGGATCAAATTTTGCATATAGCTGTTGACTTCTCACAGCAAGCCTGTTAGTTTCTTCCCATAGAGAAAACTTGCCCCTGGCTCTTGAAGCAATGCTTGCTCCCTTAAGACGAGAAAGAAACCTTGCAATACGCAAATGATTTGTAAATTACTGCAGCACAGCGAAGCTACAAAAAAAAATAAATCACACAGTCCTAAAAAAATAAAAAAGAAGGAATTTCTCTTCAAGGTACTCTTAGTGTGTAGCTTTCAGTTTTCTTAAAATCTGCACTTTGTTGTTAAATAACATTTATTGTCATTAAAAGATAAAAGCATGGGAGCAGGAGAGATGGCTTGGTGCGTAATGTGCTTGCCGTTGGCAGGCATGGGATCTCCAGCACCCATATAAAGACTGGGCAGGGATGGAGGCACAGCTTTTCAGCCCCCAGGAAGTGGAGGCAGGGAATTTCTAGAGCAGCTGATGAGCCAGCTCTGGGTTCAGAGGAGAGAGTGCTACAGTATATGAGGCAGAGGACAGCTGAGGGAGACCCCTGATCTCAAGCCATGGCCTCCATGTGTACAGTACCCGTGTGCTTGTGCACTCTCACACATGCATGACCCCACACATCTGTGAGTGTCCATACACATGTGGACACCCGCCACATACACATGCAAAAGGAGAAAAAAGAAGAAAAAAAAATGCCAGTGAGTGTAACCATTTTTAAAAGAAAGAGGTGCCTAATTTTGAGACTGTATGGGGAGCTTGTGTGAGAAGATCCATGGGAGAGATGGGATGCATGGCTGAGGAGAACGTTCCAAGCGGCCGAGCCAATGACCGTGCAGGTTTAGGTGGAGGCAGAGGAACAACTTCAAAAGCCTGAAGCTGAAAGTGATTTAGGAAGTATTCCTGATAGTCAAAGCCAGCTGTGGTGGAGCCACAGCAAGGCAGAAGCAAGCACAAAAGAAAGCACTGGAATTTCAGTCTGAGCAGCATCAGGTGATGGACTCTTGTTAGTGATTCCCTTACTGTGGTAAATGCCTGAGAAAATAACTTGAGAGAAGGAAGGATTCATTTGGCTCCTGATTCCATATGATCCAACCGGCCATGGTGAGGAAAGTCTGGTGAAGTGAAGTGGCTCACATGGCGGCAGCCAGGAAGCGGGCAAATACCTACTCAGTGGCTTCATCCTCCTCCCCGTAATCCATCTGAGCCACCGAGCCTATGTTATGCTGCTGCTGCCTGCATTTGGAGCATAATCCTCTCCCCCGTTTAGTCCTTTATGGAAATTCCAGTAAAGATATACCTGGAACTGTGCCTTTTACAACTCTCTCAACTCCTCTCTTCTGATGATAGGCATTCTTATCTTTGGCACCCAACCGTATCTCATTTAACTCCCAGCATTCCATCCTGGCCCCCCAGAGGCCCACATTTATCCCAAATAATGCACAATGCACTCTGTCCATCTACAAGTGTCCCCAGGCTCTCGACAGTTCTGTATTGCTCAACAGTTTAATACGGAGTGTCCTTGAGATTCAAGGCAAATTTTTAAGCAATGAATCCCTATAAAATAAAAAAGCAAGTTGTACGCTGCCAGTATAGAGTCTCATAGAACAAACGTTTTCATTTTACAAGGGAGGTAACGGGGGCATAGAAAGAAAGAGTGTGGCCAAAGAAAGACTAAACTCCAGCAAGGAAACATTAAATCTATTGTTCTACTCTAGAGAGCACATATGTTTGGTGTGATGTAAACTCCAAAGGGGACGAGAAGCCCCGCCCCCACAGTCAGGCTAGCTGCAGACTCATGGCTTTGTCTGAGGCTCGCTCCAGTCGCTGCCTGTGGTTTTCCTTGCAGACATTCCACATTCCCGAGGTCTCCGATGCCCATTTCTCTTCAGTTTTACTACTCTGTGCATCATCCACTCAAGAGACTGCTCAAGGGATCCTGAGCCGGTCGTATGTCGCTTGACCTGCCAGCCTTTCCTTTAAAACGTCTACGGAAGCCTCTGCGACAGTGTGATGCTTGCATTTCGCATCGCTGCACCATCAGCTTAGTGGATAACGCCAAGGTCTGTAGGTGAACCATGACTGAGCTATTATTGTACCAAAGCTGCGACTGGCTCTGGCTCATCGAGAGAACTGATGGCAGAGAAACTCTTTTTCTTTTCTTTTCTTTTTTGTTTTTCGAGACAGGGTTTCTTTGTGGCTTTGGAGCCTGTCCTGGAACTCGCTCTCTTTTTCTACATACAAACAGAGGTAGTGTCTCAAAGCAAAGTTCAGACTTCATAGTCTTGAGCATGCAGATAGGTGGGGTTCATACAGTCCTCGAAATGCCCTTGAAGCATTTCTTTTGTCACATTGATGAAACGTACTTCTTTTCTTTCTAATGGGAATCTCTTTAGCAGCTAGATTTTAATGTTTAATGGACCCTAACTTTGTGAGAACTTCTGTTTTGGGCAAAAATAAGTCCTCCTCCTCCTCCTCCTCCTCCTCCTCTTCCTCCTCCTCCTCCTCCTTCTCCTCCTCCTCCTCCTTCTCCTCCTCCTTCTTCTCTTAACACTACATTTTCTGTATTTTGTTTATAATACTCATAAATCTAGCCAAAAGCAGCTAGCAAAAACCATGCCATAACTTGAATGATGGGCTAAATGAAAATTTATCTACCCCATTAACTATTCAGTTTCAAACAAAATCTCAGGACTCGGACAAAGTGCAGGTCAGGTCTTTTCCAGAATGTGACAGGCAGGCACAGTCTTTAGTTCAGGTCCACATGAGAGGAGTCTGCACTTTGCACCCATCAGCCTATGAATTCCTAAGTGCCACCCGATTCACCCATTATACTCCGGGAAAAGCATCCTAAGGCCTTTCTTGCCAGTAGTTCCAAACTTTTGAAAATCCCCCTCCGAAATAAAAACAGCTCCAATAATCTTCTGAACCTCCTCATGTGGAAAAAAAAAAAAAGTCATGACCCTCACTCTTGATAGAAATATTCTGGATTAGTCACTTAATTCCATTACTGTATCAAACATCTGTCCCGAAAGCCTAAATTTGGGTTAATCTTCTTCTGGGTCCTTGTTCCCTGAATCAGGGTGTTCCTTTGCCCAGGAGAACATCTACAACATTGCTTTTACAGTAATGTTTGCTCAGGTCTTCTGTTCAGGCCCCTGTCTTCCATAGTTATTAATGGGGTTACTCTAATCTTTGGAGAGTATGGTGTTCAACTACTCGTCCTGCGTTCGTCATTTTGAGTTGACCACAGCATGAAGGCACGTTCTCTCTGTTGGCTGGCTGCTGCAGGGAGACAGGCGCTCCACTCTCACGCGGAACAGTGTAGTAGAAACTGCACTTCGCCACAGACAGTGAGCAACATCCTTCTTCAGCGTCCCTGGAGGTGGGCATAGTTACCAGAGCAGCCGTTGTCATCTCTCTAGCTGGAGTGCCACTGCCCCCGGTTGTTTTCTCTCCCTCTTAGGCTGTTGTGTTTGCAGCTGCCCATGGTCCAGCAGGTTTGAATTCTGATCTTGCCTAGCCATTGCCACAACCTGCAAGGTTTTCTGTCCCAATGCTGTCAGTGTGGGAGTTGCTGTTGGAAGTAGAGTCTTCAAGTGGTTAAAGCCTCTGGCGGCTCCACCACTTAATGGCAGATGGTCTCTTAAAGCTAGGTTTCAGCGCAGAAAGGGTTTCTGAGATTTGCTCATGGTGGCATATGTGTGCTTCTGGATTGCTGATTTTTTCCTTGATAGATAGCATGGAATTTTCTTACTCATTGCCATAATAGTGCAAATTTAGGAACTTGCTTTTTCCACTCACTGGTGATTATCTATAGGTAATTATCTATAGGTAGTGTTTGAAAGTGGATTTGCTTTCATTATATGACTAGTAACAGAAGTTTAACTGTAATAGGTATGCATTGTCAACAAAATGAACAGTTATAATTCCAACAGCAGTGCAATTAGGAGCATTCTGTTTTCTCTGCCTCAACAATGTAGAACTTGCTATTTTGTTGATACAAAAGGATACATATGGCCTTTGTATTTTCTCAATGGCTAGGTGAACTGAGTTCTTAGGATTGAATTAGTATTCCACACAGTTGCATGTGTGAAGGTCCTCAGTCTATGATGTCATTTGAAGATGGTAAAACCTTTAAGAGGTGGCAATAAGTTGGAAAGGGATATTGGAATCTCAGCCTCCATCTCTCTCCCTGTTTTGGAGTGCTGCTCTTACTGTGAACTTTTCGCCATGGTGCTCTGCCTTCCCATTGGCTCTGAAGGAATAGCTGCACCTCCTTTCAGGTTGATTATCTGTTATATTTTGTTACAATGTCAGAGAGCTAACAGTCAGCTGAATAGAATGAAACAATATGGGGTCTTTTGAGCTTGGCTTCTGGTCCGTAAAAAGCATTTTCAATTTATCCATCTTGTTGAAGAAATCAGTATTTTACTCCCCTTCTCTTATTGTTGACAAGCATATAATTTTGTGGATACTTCAGGCTGCTTCGTTTACAAACTGTTGAAGCAAGTTGCTTTCCGTTTGGGAGAAAGGTGTTAGTTTGTGCACAGAGGTTCTAGGAGAATGTATGTTTTCCATCCGCTTTAGTAAATACTTAGACATAAGGTTTTCCGGTCAAATGCAATCATTTGCTTTACTCTACAGGAAGCTGTTAAAACTGTTTCATCTGTATTCATGCCCACAGTGTAGGAGACTTCTGCTACACTACCCTCCAGTGTGAACATCAGCTTTTATATTCAGCCATGTGGGTTTCGTGGTACCTCCGCGCAGGTATAATCATGTTTCCCAATGACTACTGGCGTCGGGCATCTTTTCAAATGCTTTACTTATGTCTTCAAAGGTTTTGCTTCCGGTGGTTGAGCTTTAACTGTTCTTTCTGTATTTGTCTCTCTTTATATGTAGCAGAAATCTCAGAGTGTGTCACAGGTTTGGTGCCAGATGAAGCCCCAATTTCTGCTTCTACTCCATGGTGGCACCTACTGACTGCATCCTCCAGAGGGGCCAGAAGCTGTGTCCTCACGTGGCAGAAGAGATGCGCCCTTGAGCATGTCTGTCCTCATCATGTTCCTTATATAGGAGGTAATCTCCATCGTAGCTGAAGACCCCACTCACCTTCCAAAGCCTGCAAGTCTTCAAACTGCTGTTTTGGCAACTAAGGTTCTTTCTCTACATGTGGATGCCCAACTGTCCCAGCAGCATTTTTGAAAAGATAAAACCTCCACTGCGTTGCCTTTGCCAAAATCTAATTCATTCTATATTATAGGTATATTTCTGGGTTCCTGGTTCTTTCTCTCATCACTTTTGGTTTATCTTTCACAGAATCTTGTGCACTGTCTAACTTTATACTACATTTTAAATCAAGGAGAATGAGTTTCTCAACCCTGTTCTTTTTCAGAATTGCTCTCACTTTTCTGTTTCTTTTTTTTTCAATTAGCACTCAGAGTTAGTTTGTTGATTCCTCCAAAACTTGACTGAAATTTGATGTGTATTGTACTTAGCACACCAGCTGAAGAGATTTATTAATAAAGCCTTCAGATGCTGAGCCTTCAGGAGGAGGCCTGATGGTTCCATGGCTTGAATTGTTTTGTAAATAGCTTACTAAGGGCAAGCCTTCGGTAATATCTAGCCCTTCTGTCTATTTCTTCCCCCTTATCTCTTTTCCTCCTCCCCTCTGTTTCTCCCTCATATTCCACTTCCCTTTCTATGCCTTCTGTCCATCATGAGTTGAGACATCTACCCCACATACTTCCATCACTACTGTGTTCCACCTCTCTGTGGGGCTAGAATCAACAGGGACAAACCACTGAAGTTATGAATAACATTAATCTTCCTATTCTCTAGTTGTTTCCATTGGGCATTTGTCAAAGAGATGCAAAATTTCACCAGCATGCTTACTACTATTTACCCCTTCAATCATAAATTGATATGCCAGTTTATTTCAATTTTAGTTCCTTTTATTAGTGTAGCATTCTTTCCAGTATACAAATCCTTTACAGATTTTGTTGAACTTAAATATGAAGAATTAATTCTTAGTGTTACTATCATTATAATGCTTGTGTGAGTGTGTATGTGCACATGTGCATGTGTGTGTGTATGAGTGGGAAGGATGCTCACTTATGTGAGTGGGAACATGCGTGTGTCATGGCATGTGTCTGGAGGTCAGAGGGTATAGTTTTGGGTTTTCGTTTTCTCTTTCCACCCTTTGTGAGATAGAGTCTCTCTTTGGTGTTTCACTGCTACATACATCAGGGTAGCAGGCCTATGGGCTTCTGGGATTCCCCTGTCCCTGCCTTCATCCTACTACATGAGTACTGGGATTCCAGATGTGCACTGCTGTGTTTAACTTTACAGGCATTCTGGAATTCAAACTCAGGTTTTCCTGGTGTCTGGAAAATGCTTTTCTTACTGAGTTATCTCCCTGATTAAGAGAACTGATCAAGAGAGCTTTGAAACACACCATCGGATAGGGTCTTGGGCCCAACCTGTCTATGCCAGTGTTCCTTTGTCCAATATGCAGGTGCACCAATGCATGCATGCCAGCAGGTGGCGCTTCTAAAACAGTTTAACTCCTGATGTTTGGACTCACATGAAGCTCTGGAATTGGGAAGGAAAGGCAGACCCTAGGAGGAAGATCAAAGACCTCCGGGTGCTTGCAGTGTTGAGCAAGGTATAGTCATAACGTAAGCGGACCTGCCATTGGCCCTCTCTGGATTATTGTTGCTGTCACACTCAGCAGGTGTATAGACGATACAAAGTCACTAAAAGTAATTGTTGCAATTGGAGTTTCTGTAAAAAGTCAAGGGATGGGCTGATGAAAGTGAACAGGAGCAAAAGCACAGGTTTTTTTTTTTTAAGATTTATTTATTTATTACATATACAGTGTTCTGAGGGCACCAGGTCTCATTACAGATGGTTGTGAACCACCATGTGGTTGCTGGGTATTGAACTCAGGACCTCTGGAAGAGCAGTCAGTGCTCTTACCCTCTGAGCCATCTCTCCAGCCCAAAAGCACAGGTTTTTATGGTGAAGTACATAAAACATTGAACAGTGGAGCAGGATTGGTATGTATCCCAGACAGTGCATCAAAAACATGATGGTGGTGTTTATCAGGGTCCTCTCACAGAGCATGATCAAGAGTGTATCTGCAGAATGCCAGCTGACAGACTGTGGTTGCTGGCCATGGTGAGGCGCTCCAGGCAGTTGCTATCAACGTTGTCACCAAGCACATTGTTTATATAGTTACTGCGGTTTTGCTTTCTTTGTTTCCAGGTACCTGTGGTCAATTGCAGTCCAAAAATATTAAACAGAAGATTGGAGAAAGGAACAGTTCAGAAGTTTTAATCTGCATACAGCTCTGAATTGCAAATTTAAATCTAGCTTTTCTGCATTCTGTCCCCCGCCCCAGGAACATTAACTGTTCCTATACATGGCTGCACATTCAGCCCTTAGGTATTCTCTCAGTTAGCAGACTGTCTAAGAATCATGTCACCTGAGCTCAAGTAACTTCCATTTCTTAACAATGTCCCAAAATGCAAGAGTGGTGATGGTGTGGGCAATTTTATTATCAAATATTATAACTGTCATTTTATTGTTATTTTAAATCTCTTACTGTACCTAAATAATAACTTAAATTTCACCAACCAATAAAAAATACAATAATAATAAGAATAAAAATAATGAATAAGAAACAACATGGTACGTGTGAATTTGGAACTATTCACCATCTCAGGTGTTTGCTGGTCTTGGCATGTGTCTCCTCTAGTTAAGGGGAAACTGCTTGGAGATTGATCAAGCCAAACTTTTTTGATGAAGAAAACAAGGAATCATTTTACAATCTGTCATGAACTTCTCATTCCATGGATTATCTACCCTTGAGCAGGGCTAAATTTCACATGTTTGACTTTGGTTTGTGCTAAGGTTTTAGCGTTGAATATTTAAACTAAAACATCACATTATCATCACTGTATACATAGAGCTATTGTTATTGATTGGCCTAAGGACATCTTTCTGGGCCAGGCTGCCCCAGTTCCCTCCTGTGCTGATGGATAACAACATCAAGGTTTGTCTTGGTGGATGTCAGACAGCACTGAAGCCATACTGTGTGTTGGATTGTGGCACACAATACCCTCTTGATAGAAGTTTCTGTCTCACCTGGTCCTGCAGCCATTTAGTCCCAAAGAAACACACAGAGCCTTATATTAATTATAAAATGTTTGGCCTATTATCTCAGGCTTATTATTAACTAGTTCTTACAACTTAAATTAATCTATAATTCTTGCAGCCATGTGGCTTGGTACCTTTTCTCAGTGAAGCATTCTTATCTTGCTTCCTCTGCGTCTTACTTGTGACTGTAAATCTACCTTTCCTTTTCCCAGAATTCTCCTAGTCTGGTCGCCCTGCCTATACTTCCTGGTCAATCAGTGTGCAATTAAGCCAATATGAGTGACAAATCTTTACAGTGTACAAGAGCGTTCTCCCACAGCAAAGCCCATATAGGGGCAAATACCAGTTTATTTCTAATCCTCACTCAGGAAGTACAATGCCATCCCATTTTATAATTGACAGGCAGAGTGAACTAATTTCCTAGGGCCACACACAGTTCCTAAGTTCCCCAGTTTCCTGCCTGAGAACCACAGATTTTCTGACTCTAAATTTCAAACAAATGTTTATCTGCTACAGCAAACTGTGATTTCAGGTAGTACTAGACAGATGACTCAAACGTTTCTCCTAAAGCTTAAGATTGGAATACATGCATACACAATTGTATGCATACACATGTGTATATATCTGTAAAAAAAAACCTGCTGAAATCTTGCTTGTACCCACCTGCAGCATGCTACAGAACTTTTATTTATTTTTTGTTTGTTTTTGGTATTTGAGACAGGGTCTCACTATGTAGCCCAGGCTGTCCTGGAGCTCACAGTGTAGACCAGGTTGGCTTTGAACTCAAAGAGATCTACTTGCCTCTGCTTCCCAAGTATTGGGATTAAAGGTGTGCACCACCACCACCCAGCAGCTACAATACTGTTAAAATTTCTTTTCTGCTTTTCAGAGGGAGTTGATTGTGGCTGTGGGTTGATTCCACAGAATCAACAGAAAAGCACTGGGAGGCTTACATAGCAAATATTTCTAAAGTCCTACACCATGAAGCTAGACTTAGGTGTCTGGTAAGGACTCATTTTTTTGGCCTGTCTCTCAGTGTGGCCTCACTTGCAAAGGATGAGAGAGATTTGTGGGGTCTCTTTTACAAAACACTGATCCTTCAAATCTATGACTGAGTCACCTCCTCAGTGCCCCATGTCTTACCATTTCACACTGAAGATGTGAAGACATGAATTTGTGAATTCTCTTCCCATAACAATGACTTGTCCACTTGGTGTTATGGCTCACAGTGGGTCATGGTAAACCACTTGAAAAGGGGTATGAGGCGGGGGGGGGGGCGGCATCCCTTGTCCAAAATGGTTTGGACCAGAAGTGTTTGCTGCGCTGCTTCTGTTTTTTGTTTTTTTGTTTTTTTTTTTAACGTACACACACACACACACACACACACACACACACACACACACACTGAAAAGCTTAAGGGTTTGGATCCAAATATAAATGTGAAACTAATGTGTTTTATATGTACCTTATATACATAGCCTGAGATAATTTTATAAAATGCATTTAAGTACAGCTCTGTTTGAACTGTGACATGAGGTTAGACGGAGGTCAGGTGTGTCATTTTCTACCTGGGCCATTATTTGTGCCCCTACATAACTTTAGATTTGGGGGCAATTTGCATTTCAGCATCTGGATTAAGGATACTCAACCTGTGCTGGCAATTTCCTTAGATTCTTCAATTCTAATGTTCTCTGAGTCTCTAAAAATAAATGCAAACACCAACAAAAGCCCCCCCCCGCCCCCACGCCCAGCCCAATCCCTTTAGTCTGGACCAGCAGACTGGGAGGCAGCTCAGGGGATAAAGAAGTTAGCTCTTACCGAGGTCACTGTGTGAAAGCTTGAAAATGTGACTAGGAAATTGCCTTCAGGTTCCGCCAGGAGTCTTACAACCCCTTTCAATGCCACGCTTCACAGAGAGTAAATGATGGAACATGTACAGAGAAGCCAAATTGGTAAAGGCCAGCAACTCAGAATATTTAAATTCACTTGAAAAAAAGGTCTATATGCAAATATATGTAAATAAGTAAACCATGGCAGTAGGTTGCTAAGTTAGTGAAATTACTTTTCAGGACCAAATGCATCTTGGTCTGTTTGATAGAAGGCTCACTTCACTAGAGTTGTTATTTTTTGGTGTTTAGAGTAAAACCTTGCAAAGTTACTGTGCCTGCCTTTCCCTCTCATGAGAGGCTGCAAAATGCAGGCAGGAAACAGCCCCTCCCAGGGCAAGCAGAGGAGCTCTCAAGCTTGGCGCTTGTTGGCAGGACTTTTGCCCAGCTTCAAAGGGGTTGGAAGGGTGGTGACAGGCTCCAGCCTTGGAATGCAGACACTTCTCAGTGGAGGGCCAGGCTCAGCCCTGTGGGAAAGCCCCTGGTTCCTGCCCCTCTGAACTGATAGGAAACACTGGCCTGGTGCTTTCCCTCCCTTCCTGGCCCTGTGAGATGTGAGTCAGGGAAGGGGACAGTGGAAGATCAGAGCAGGCCTTCCCAGGGGTCCTCCAGACCCACAAACAGTGCCTTCGTTCCTTGGGAAAGGTGGCATCTGATGGACACAGTTGCAGCAGGCTTGTGGAGGAAGGAAAGTGGGGAGAGGATTCCAGCACCATCCAAAAATTCAGTTGGGAGACTGGGAGTGAGAGAGGGCTGCCATAACCAAGTGGGAAGAGTGAAATCACACACAGTGGGGAGAAAGGCTGGGTATGTCTGATGAAAGTGTGCTGTGTCTCACAGTTGGAGCTTGAAGGGATTGGAACGGTGAAAGCAGAATCTTAATTTCCACCACCTGTTATCTGATGCTGGCTCGAGAACTTGGACATTTGGTCACGACAAAGAGCCGAAATGAAAGGGCTGTGGTCCTGGATGCAGGGTATATTCGTTCATTATCTCAGACTTCGTTTGACTTGTAGACTGTAGTCGAGAGATGTGTTTTTAATGGTTCCTTCAATAAATGCAAACATGTTAATAAAGTCTGTTTCCTCGTTCTGCCGATTTCCACATAGCAGGTGTGCAACGATAATATTACTATTTTTCACACGTGTGCTTGAACCTAAGGCTTTACACATGTGGCAAGTATTCTTCTGCTGATCTACACCCCAACCTCCGCAATAGCATTATTGAGTAATAGTTATTACTTACTTAATAATAGTTATTATTTAATAATAATTATTGAGTAATAGCTCCTTTGATCCAGTTCCTCTTCACTTTGCAGAGGGTTAATATGAGTTCAGTGGGAGCAGAAAGAATTTTAGAAGCAGCATAGCAGCCCCAGGCTGGCCAGCCAGGCCTTCCCTCCTATACCACTCTGCCCTCTTCTGCTTAGCTGGTCAAGAAATGTTGCTTCAAATGCAAAGGTTCTTCCTGACACAATCGTGCTCTGTAACTACATTCCAAGGTAATGTTTGAAGGGACTTATCCTCTTAGATATTCTCTTTTACCAAAATATATTCCTGAATTGAAAATAAAACTAAACAGAATGTAGCATTGTCCTAAGTATCAAAATGAACAGGAGACCACAAAATAATAGCAGATCCCTCCCTCCACCAAACTGGGTGAAAATAGGCAAAGGACTTGAACAGACTTTTTCTTCAAATGATTGACATCGTTGATCATTAAAAAAAATGCTAACAATGAGTCGTCCCCTCACACCCAGGATGACTGTTATTAAAAGCCACCACACACTTGTAATAAAGTGAGGAAATTGAAATCTTTGTATTCTACTGGAGGAGGGAGTGTGAAATAACCCAACAGCTACAGAAAATACTGTAGAGACTTCTGGGAAATTGTGAATATAGATACCATACGCTAGCAACCTCCCATATGGGTATAGCTAAGAGTTGAAGTTTAGGATATGATCATGTCTGTGTGCTATGTTGTCATCATAGTCAAGAAGCATAAACATTGACGTGCCTACTGATAGCCAAATGGATGAGAATCCCCCATATATAATATTACACATGTATACATACAGATGCATGTATTTATATGTGCACTTTTTGCCTGCATTCATGACAGTGCTGGGGTATCAGATCCCATAGAACTGGAGTTTCAGACTGTTGTGAGCTACTTGTGGGTGCTGGGAATTGAACCCGATTCCTCAGGTTCCTCTTACCTGCTGAGCCATCTCTCCAGCCCCATGCACGTGTTTATAATCCTTCTCTCTATAGAGTAGAAAATTCTTCAGTCATTAGAAAGGAAGCTTTACCTCTTGGAACAGCATCAGTGTACCCAGAGCATACTAGGAGGGTAGTAAGCCAGGCAGCAAAGGGCAGGTAACTGCACAATCCATTTAGGCACGGGATCTGAAGCAGTCAAGATCAAAGATGTAGACAGCAGAGTGGAGGCCGCTGGGGATGGGCTGGACAATGGAGGAATAATGTCCAAAGGGTATACTGTTTCATTTTTGTTGGGTGAATAAGTTCTAGCTATTTTCTGTATAAACATAATGTCTATAACACTAATTGTGTGATTAAAACTTTGTTTAAGGAACCTAGAATGTGGTGCATGCCTGTAATACTAGTACTTGGGAGATAAAGAAAGGAGTATCAAGGAGTTGAAGGCTAGCCTTGGCTATATGAAAGTTCAAGTATAGCCTAGGATACATGAGATCCTGTCTCAAAAAATGTTAATATATATATGTTATTCTCACAATGATTCTCCCAATTAAATATAAAGATACAAAAAGATACAAGGAGGGGGTTGTTGAACATATTTTATTATCTTGAGTGCAATAATGGCTTCATAAATATAAGTATAGCTTGAAATTTATCAAATTATATATGTTAAATATTTGAAAATTCTTGTGTACCTGTTATAACTTAGTAAAGCCCTTGAAATAAATAGGAACAAATACCCTGAGACTTTGATCCAGGGGTCCAGATGACCAAAATCAGTATAATGGAGACTTTGAAAGATGGGTACGTATATCCGGCTCAGAGGTGTGTTGCCACCACCTGGGCTATCTACCCTGCAGGATATCTTCTTTGTGTAACTCAAATATCAAATATCTTCTATAGTGTTGGAAGCGTAGCTGGAAGGTGAGAGAGCATGCGTATTGACAGCTGTCTCCCTACAGATATCTGATCTGTTAATTCTTGGAAGAGAGAAGAAGTTGTCTTTCCCCAGAAAGAAAGCAGAACAGTTGAACCAATTTGCTTTGTTATGGGCTCATGCCCCCATTTCTTGGTGTTCAACTAGATTAAAACACAGCTCCCCAGTATTGAAATTATCAGCTTCAAAATGAAGCAAAATGCTTCTTTGATTCCGTGCCATACTTGATTAGAAAAAGAGCAAAGTGGGTTATTTTGCCTGCTATCTAATTTCTCTGCTGTAGTTTGAATATTTCTTTCTAGACAGAGAGGACTGTGTTCACTGCCTCCTGACAACAGGTGTGTACCCTGGCCAGCATCATTCTGGCTAGGGTGTCATGTGAGGTGTTTGCTGTCTCTGTAGGCAACACTGTTGACAATGCAAACGCCACCACCATTGTCTCTGATCTTCACAGGCAGGACAGGTTCAGCTCAGCCTTTGGCTCAGATTCTTTTCTTGATGCAACAGAGGGATTTCCGCATATGCTTGAGAAATTACAGGTAAAACATGTGCTTTCTTTCTCCTTGCCTTTTTAATTTCGGAAAGGAATGGTGGTCAACCCGTTACATTTTATAAGTAGGCTCTAGAAAGGGAGGCTACCTGTAAATTCACTTACATGTGCCAGTCTGCTGAAGGATGTAACTGGTGTGCCAAAGGTCACAGAAGTGGCGAAGGCTAAGCTGCCGAGTGTTGGTCTCGTTTATGATGGGAAACAGTAGTACTTATTCCTCCTGTGAGGGATTCTTTTCTGCAGACGAGTTAGAAGAAAATTCCTTTATGTGGAAAAGCATGGGGTTTATGAATGGGATTTGGGACATCCTTAGGACCTCACGGCACTGCTGGAGAGGGACAAACAGATGTGCTCAGCTTCAGGTTGTCAGTAACTGTTGGCATTTAGAAATCCCAGAGATAAATGTCACAGCGGCCCACGGTGGGGTGGACAGGAAGGATGTGTGGAGACAGTATGAAATGGGATGAGTTTCTAAGGCTTCAGAGGAACCAGGACCAAGGTGTGAAATGAATACAGAGGGGGTGAAATCTGGGCTGAATTTAAGAGCTCTGCTCCTGGTTTAGAGAGAAAGTTTTATAGAGCCCAGTGGTTTATAACTTTAATGGTATTAATGTCTCACATTGGCACTACAATTTTGTTTTCTCTTTTTAATTAAATAACATTTTAAAAAAAATTTATTTTACATACCCACCAATTTTCCTCCCTCTTCTCCCCTCATCTCTCACCTTTCTCCCCTCCCCAGCCACTCCTCCATTTCCATTCAGAAAGGGACAGGCCTTGCATAAAGCATTGCATCTCAAGTTTGGGCAGGACCTAGCTCCTCTCCTTAGTTGAGGTGGGGCCAGGTAATCCAGCATAGGGAACAGGTTTCCAAAGACCAGCTAAACATCAGGGAGAGGTCCTGCTCTCACTGTTAGAAGCCTTACTAAGAGATCAAGCTATAAGGTTGTCACACACATGCAGAGGGCCTAGGTTAGTCCTATGCAGGCTCCCTGACTGTTGGTCTAGCATCCATAAGCTCCCATGAGCTCAGGTCAGCTGTCTCTGTGGGTTCCCCCATTGTGACCCCCTCTGGCTGGAACAATCCCTCCTCCCTTTCTTCCATAAGACTCAGAGCTCAAGGCAGGTGCTAAAATTTTCATGTCTAATTAATAACAACAATTAAGCCACCAAAGTATTTCAGTCTGCAGCAGTGTGTAGATAAAGAAGGAATGAGGATATTTTGTAGACTGTGTAGGCTTGCCCCTCTGTGTAACACGTCTAGCTGAGGTAGGGTGAGCGTCTGCACTCTCTCGGGAACAGTGGAGTCAGATGAGATGATCTGAGTGATAAGCTTTAGATTCTTATAAGGTCAAGAGGGAGCTATTTTCTCTCAAGGTCCCGGATGCTCTGATTACGGTGCCAACTGTTACACATGACTTCAGAAGACTGGGGATGGAAGGAGTGTTGGAAACCTACTGAGTCTGCCCTTCCTTCCTTATGTGGCTTTGAGTAGGCACTCAAACGATTTAGGCCGGAGCCCCTCTGGTACCTGGCTCAGTGATGCGTTTGCTGTTCATCACCTGTCTCACAACACGAGAAGGATGTCCCTGGTGCCCTTGACTTCTCAATAGGAGGCAGAATTTCTCACTTGTTCAGAAAAACGGTTAGGCCATTACCATATGTAGCTTATGTAAAGTTGGCCCAGGGACAATTTATCAAGACCTAATTGGCAGTTTCATTTGCTAACTATCCACAAGGTTCTGTTGGGCTGCGCTTTCCAAACCTGCAAATTGAGGATGATAACGGCGTGGCCGTATGAAGCCACCATTAATTCTGAGTACGCTGTGAGCACTCAGCATAGAAACCTACAGATCCTATTGGTTTAATTGATGTGGTCAGGTTGTCCAAGCAGGGAGACTTTCGGAGACTGCTGCTGCTGGAAGCAGCCATTCAGCAAAAGCGCGTGGTGGTGGGCTGTGTCCTTGGTTGGCACCCTGTTCACAGGGTGCCACACAGGAACCATCTGTCACTATAGCCCCACCCTGAAAACCAACTAAATAAAAAGCTCCTATAAATTGAACTTCTTAACAAACCCTAAATTCCTTACTTTATTTGGTAAGTTTTCAGTTAATGGCTCAACATTGCGGCAACAGTATAGCGTTCCCTACTCTCCCCTTTTCAGTGAAACAGAGCTTTCCCCATAGAATGACGCTGTAAACTCAGACAACAGAACAATTATTTAAGCTACTTGCTGGGGGCACCATAGCAATCAGTGTTTAGTTTCTGTTTACTTAGTAGCTTAGGTTCCCATGACAGCAACATAACACGAAAGCAAAGTGTCACCCAGAGAGACTGGGCACTTGCACTGTTGGCGATACAGGGCCACACTGGGGCATCCAGCAGGCAGTGGTAACAAATTTTTCAGTGAGATCTGGACCACACTGGGGGCATTCAGCAGGCAGTGATGATGTTCTTGGCCTTTGGGTTGGTGGAAACCAGTTACTGAGTTCTGAAAGGTTTGCCTAATGGTCTACAGGGTGTGAGGCCAGACACAGAGTGGGCAATGACTAGCTAGCTACAAAGAGTGCTACAGATAACTCAAGATAATCTAGCTCTGGACTGACACATGCTAATTCTCCACAATCATGTTCAATTGGTCCTGCAGAAACTTTAGCATGGATGTGATTTCTTTTTTCCTAGCATTTTTAGTTCGTAATCCTCATAGTCAGTATGAAGGGGTTCATTCCATACCAGATTCAGGAGTGCTAACATGACTCAAGTGATTTTCATTCATTTATTTTTTTCTACAGGGTTTTGATATACAGCTTAGGCTCACCTCCAATTCATGATCCTTTTAAGTGTTGGGATTACAGGTGTTTGCCACAATGCCTGGCTTAAATTTTTCTTATAGTTATATTTATATGCAAAAGAGGTAAAGGTAGGGTAATATTTTTCACCAGAAGATATCTGATTTTTCTAGAAGATAAGAGGACACAGCCTTGGAGATGTGATAACACTTGCTTATGGCAGAGAAAGTGGTCTCTGGGGAAAAAAAAATGAAAAGACAGATTGCAGCCACACAGCCTTAGTCTGGCGGGCTATAGAGAGGCTATAGGCTATATACACCCCACCAAGGCCCTGGTTTACCCAGTCCTGTGTGGAGCGTTTGTAAGTGTTGTAGAACTTGAGTCCACAGGGATGAGGTGGACTTGGCAAGAAGTAAGAGTGCAATATTGCTGAGTGTGCTCACGCTCCCCTGTGGGACCATTTGGTGTGAGGGTGTGAGGGAAGCCACCTCCTTAGGAAAGATGCGCGGGTGTAGCAAGGGCCAGGACTCAGAGGTGGCACAGAATTTCGGTGGGCTTTGTACTCACAGCTATGTCTTTAGAAGGGTGCTTACTGTGATCCATGCCTTGGCGGTCAAGAAAGTCTGAGGCACATGAAGGAGGTGGGCCCATGGGGAGCTGAAACTTTGCCTAGTCTGATGTCTCAGTACTCAGTTAGCCTATAGTTTCTGGCCCTATCAGGATTGCCATGTTCTTTCTCTCAGAGATACTGACTCGTTACTTATCTATTGCTGTGATAAAACACCACAACCAAGGCAGTTTATAGAAGAAAAAGGTCATGATTCCAGAGGGTGAGAATCCATGATGGCAGAGCAGAGAGATGAGCAGGCAACAGGACAGAGTTGGCAGTGATGGTGTGGGGATGGGGTTATGGGGACTCACATCTTGAACCACATGCAAGAAGCAGAGAGTGAACTTGGAATGAAGCGAGGCTCTGAAACGTAGAGCCGTCTCCTAGTGACATACCTCCTCCATCAAGGTCTTATCTCCTAGACCTCCGTAAATGGCACCAACAATCGGGAGACAGGTGTTTAAGTGCGGGCCTATCAGGGGCATTCTCATGAGAATCACTGCAGGTACCGTGAGGGGGGAATCACTACAACACCCATCAACAGTGCGTGTTCCATGTTCCCAGTTATTTTCCAGTTGGAATGAAGATCTGAGATCTGCTGGAGCAGGTGATGGAGCTGGCTCTACAGACCCAAAGCTGTGGGATCTCCACAACACAGAGCAACAGCAGTGTAAGAAAGAGTAGGCCCAGGGAGGGCGCAGCATTGATAGTGTAGCATAAGCCAGAGGCCTCGACCCAGACCAATGACTCTTTGTGTCAAGTAAAGATATATGGACAGAAGGGCTTACTGCTTGATGAGAATTCCCCCTCTTTCTTTTTTCTCTTAAATTTTATTTGGCATCGGGGCGGGGGGCTTCAAGGACAGAGGGTGGATAAACAGGGATGGGAAATAAGTGGAATTAAGCTGTATGATGTGAAAGACACAAAGAATCAATAAGAAGAAAGTTTTAAAAAAGCCCTTTGTGCTGAGGGCTGTGAGGGTAGTCTGCTCCCTGCCTTCTATAGCTACCGCTGCTTTGCTGGACATCTGTGGCTTTCTGTGGTTTGTGGGGAGCATGGCTCTGCCTTCTGACCTGATGTTCTCCCTGAGTGTGGTTTGTGATCTAATTGGCCCTCATGGAGACGTGGTCATATTGATTAGGAGCTCACCCTGCTCCAGTGTAGCTAATTCCATCTGTAACAAGCTTATTTCAAATACAGCATGCCCTGAGGAACTAGGGTTTGGTCTTCTCCATATGATGTTGACTGGGCTGGGGCCTGGGACAAGGATAGGTTTGTCAGGGTCAGTCCAGCTCACAGCTCCATTCTTCTTATTGCGCTGCTGTCTATCTGACTCCATCGATACTCTCCTGGTAAAGAAGGAAATGGGACCTGAAGCTGTGTATCGTGAGGCTGAGTTTCCCTGAGTCATCCTAGGATAGGAGGAAATCTACAGACAGGTCCATGGGTAGATACCTTCCACATCACTCAAAAGCCACATTCTCCCCTGGATATAGCTCTGAAGGGAGTGATAACCCCACCAGGCAACATCCACCTCCATATTTTTCTCCTCAGAGGCTGGAGTCAGGTGCCACTCAAGTGCTGCATCTCCCCCGGGTGCTGCCTTGACACTACTGTTCCTCCCAGGACAGCTACGGTTGGGTAACTGTTTTCTCTGCTATGTACATGGTTTTAGTAGGCAGCTCTTAGCTGAGCTCAGAGGCACTTTTGATTTTGTGGTCAGCTAGAACCCAGAGCCTGGCACGTGCAATAGGAATCACGAAAAGGTAGGAACATTCCAAGGGCCTCAAGTGTGCGTTGGAAACCAGACTGATGGAGTGGGGTGAACCCTCAGGACTTGTCCATGGGCTCTGGCAGCAGGTGGGGCTCACTCTCAGAGCATCCCTTGATTTTCTTACAGTTCATTTGAATGCTGAGGTTTCTGAGACTCAAGTTGACTTTTGCTTCTCGGTTTTGGTTTTATTTTTAGTGTGAATGTGTGTGTGTGTGTGTGTGTGTGTGTGAGAGAGAGAGAGAGAGAGAGAGAGAGAGAGAGAGAGAGAGAGAGAGAGAGAGAGAGAGAGTTGGATCCTCCTGGAGCTGTTAGTTGTGTGGGTTCTTGGAAAGAGCAGTAGACTTCCTTTACCACTGAGCCTTCTCTCTAGTCCTAGACTTTCATTTCTTTAATGAAAACCTTTAAAGGCCAACTAACTCTTCAGTCCAGGCAATGCCTTCTGGTGTTCTTGTCCATCTCTGCCTTCCTTACAGAATGAACTGCATTACTAGTTAGCTAAGATGTTCAGACAGAGGGAGGCTGTGATGTTGAATAGAGAAAGCTGACAGGATCTAGAATCACCAAGGAGACAAGCATCCAGGCCCATCTGTGATGGAGTTACCAGACGGGGTTAACTAAGGTGGAAAGGGCCACCTGCAGTGTAGGCAGTACCACCCCACAGGTGGGCATCAGACTGAAGTGAGCGCAGTGCTGGCATTCATCACTCTGCTTCCTGAACCAGACACAATAGGACCAGCTTCCTCATGCTCCTGCCACCATGGCTTTTCTGTTGGCGTGGACAGCACCTTTAAGCCCGTAAACAAAATAAACCGTTCCTTAAGTTGCCTTTACCAGGTATTTTAGTCACAGCCACACCAAAAGTTAATCATACAGATGCTTTGTTCAGGGAAAGGGCCAACTTAATGTGATCATCAGTATCTGAGATGCTTAAAAGCATCTCAAGTGTAATTATCTTTCAAAAACTCTTTAAATTAAAAAGTATTTATTCTGCATACGTATGTGTGTGATCATGTCACCATATGTGTGGAGGTCAGAGGACAACCTGTAGGAGTCAGTTCTCTCCCCTCTTACCAGGAGTTGCTAGGTTGTCATGCTTAGTGGCTGATCTACCTCACTAACAGCTGCGGTATGGATTCCTCCCAAGGCTGGGACCAGTTGGGTCACTCCCAGGTGTAAGGAGGTGGCATGTTTGTAGTATGTGCCTCAGCCCCTGTGCTCTCATCTGGGGAGTTCCATGACTTGTGACATCAAGCTCCAGTCTTCACATGGCTTTCTCCCAGGGTTATATCCAAGGTCTCCCTTTTTATAAGAACATCAAACTTGGAAATAGGCACTAGAGACCTTAATGGCTTCATTTACTTAATCATTTTATGATATATTTTTTCCAGATAAGGTCATGCTGACAGATAGTGGGGGTTGGGGCTTCTATCTTTTTGGAAGGTTCAACACAGTTCACAACAGAAGCTATGTTGATAATATTTAATTTATCTCTCCTGGTGAAAGACATTGTGGGATATTTGTACACTGCATGAAAATGTATTGCTGTGATTGGTGTAATCAAAAACTGAATGGTCAATAGCTAGGCAGGGGGTATAGGTGGGACTTCCAGGCAGAGAGAAAGAGGAAATAGGAGATGAATCTAGAAGAGCATGATATGCCAACAAGACATGGAAGAAGTTGGAAATCATACATACAGAATGAAAGGTAAAAAGCCACAAGGCAAAACATAGATTAATATAAGTGGGTCAATTTAAGTTATAAGAGCCAGTGGAACAAGCCTAAGCTAAGGCCAAACCTTCATTAATAAGAAGTGTCCATGTTATTATTTGGGAGCTGGCTGGCGGGATTGAGAAAGACATGCTAAGCCACCACATGTAGAATATAGGACTGTGTTATTGTCTCAGGCATAGCTTTTTTCCCTCACTTTGTAAACATGAATTGGGAAACAGAAAGAAAGTCTAGTTCTAAGCGAAGAGGGATCTGCTTGGATGTTTGAGTTTGTTGACTAAATTTGGAAAATTGTGTTCTGGGGTTTTTGACAAACTTAGGACAGACCCACTTGGCTATGTATCCCAGTGATAGGGACCCTTCATTCTCATGGGTCAATAATGCATTAATGAGAGAAAAATCACTTTTTCAACCCTTAAATTAAAGTCACCCAACGTTTGAAATGAGAATTCAAATTTTGTTAAGCATTAGCTATGTGGCTATAGACGTGTTGCCTGACTTCATGGATTTCAGTGAGCTCTCTGTGATGTTTTGGCACTGGATTAGGCAGCCTCTAATCCCTTTTTTGGGGGTGGAACTTTTAAAATATTATATTGTTCTTAGAGTATTGAAGGATAAAAGTCCTCTAAGGAACTGGGCTCTACAGGTAGAAAAAGAAGTCACTTGTACTGTGTTTTACTGCTTCACTCTCCTCAGTTATGGGTAGCTGGGTCTGAGACCAGGAGAAACTTGGTTCCTGCCTCATTCCAGTTTTGATCTTTTTGATAGTGTCTCATTATGTAGCTCAGGGCGGGCTTGAACTCCTGGTCCCCAGTCCTCTGGTCCTGCAAACCAAGTCACCAGTGTGCACTATCATATTTACATCTCTGTATACTTTTGTGTACTCAGTATCTACCACTTGCTGGAGATGGACCAACACACAAGGAACCCACTTCTATCAACAGGGGCAGTCATGGACCAGGAGGTCATGCCCAATGGGATGGTAGTGTTAGAATGTGTGTTACTGCCAGGCGGTGGTGGTGCTCACCTTTAATCCCATCACTAGGGAGGCAGAAGCAGGCGGATCTTTGTGAGTTCGAGACCAGCCTGGTCTACAAGAGCTAGTTCCAGGACAGGCTCCAAGGCTACAGAGAAACCCTGTCTCGAAAAACCAAAAAAAAAAAAAAAAAAAAAGAATGTATGTTACTTCAATATGCCATTTCATCTTCAGAATAACTATTTTTTCTAATTTGAAAAATTATTGTGTGTGTGTGTGTGTGTGTGTGTATACTGTGACCTGTGTGTGCAGATGAAAGGGCAGCTTGTGGGACCTGGTTCTTGCCTTGTCCCTGAGGATCAAACTCATCAGGTGTGATGGCAGATGGCTTTATCTACTGAACCATCTCTCCAGCCCAGTAGCTAATTTTTGTGAAGAATTGCTTCTTTTCTGGCACCACCACTTATGGAAACCTGGACTTGGACATACCAGGCAAACATTCTACCTCTGACCTGTATACCCAGCCCTGGAAAGTTGTTTCTGTTCCTGATACCATGTTGAAGAATCAAAAAAGCATTACTCATTTGTTTCTTGGACAATGGAGGCTTCTAGGTGTAATACTAACTTTGTAATCTTGGCATTAAAACCCCCTACTAATAATAGAATCTAGTTTAAATAGAGACTTTTGGACATGCTCGCCGTCTACTGTATTGCTCGGTTACAATGCTCATTGTATCATGATGATGGTTTTT
The DNA here is from genome assembly GCA_028555095.1 of Dicrostonyx torquatus. Taxonomy (NCBI): domain Eukaryota; kingdom Metazoa; phylum Chordata; class Mammalia; order Rodentia; family Cricetidae; genus Dicrostonyx; species Dicrostonyx torquatus. Next base: position 2,430,939 of record JAQHUG010000244.1, on the reverse strand, counting down.
TATTATTTTTTGTCATAAAACTGTTGCCCTTGATTAGGAGACTGACATGAAGTGGACCAGATGTCTTGACTTCATTTAGTTCAATCAGTCATCACCTTCTTTTTGTCCAAGAAGAATGAGGCAGAGAATCTCCAGGGAGACCTGGACTTTACTTTCCATTTGGTCTTTCCAAAGCAAACAGAGCTGGGATGTCCCTATCTCCTGGCTTCACTGAGTCTACTGTGTGGATTTAACCTTTAAAAAGGTGGGCATCATCGCTGTGAAGAGAAAGGGAAGCAAAATTGTTGGCGTTCTCTTTTTAATATTGAAGCAATGCCCCCAGACCCTAACCAAACAAACAATCACCATCCCCCTCCCCCAGCCTTGAGAGAAAGAGGTCTACAGAGTAAATCATCTCTAGGGTGACTTTTGAGAAGCAGCCTTGCCTTAGTTCAAAGTTATATAAGGAATGTTTACAGAATTTTGTTTTTGAAAAGAGTATGTCACACTTCGTGAGGTCTATAAGGCAAAAAGTAGATTTTCAGTCATGTAAAATAAAGTCAGACATCACAGTAGGTAACAGATGTGAGGACCAGATGCACAAGTCTTTGTGGTGATGCTTATTGCATCTGAGCAGGACTAAGGCTGGTGGGGCTAGTGGAGACTTTTGATCTAAGTCCCACAAGGTGTGCACTGATGAGGGAAACAGCACCTTGGACCATTTTCAGTCCTTTCAGTTTATGTCAATATTTCAGCTATCTGCTGTTTCAGAAGAAGCCACACCAGAGATAAATTCAAAGTTAACCATCTCAAAACAGAAGCTTGCTATTTCTGCCTAGTTGTGTAGTCTAGGCTGACTCAGCTAAGAATGAAAAAAAAATGTGTTCCATCATCCGGTCTGCTGTTGGGGCCCCAGTACAGCTATCACGCTCACAATTTGCCCATCCGGGGCTCTCTTGAAGGTTTCCACAAATCACAGTATAACTTCTGCTGACGTCAAATATGGAACTTGTGTGAAGCCAGTGTCTGAGGGTTTTATTGCTGTGAAGAGACACCATGACCATGGCAACTCTTATAAAGGAAAACATTTAATTGGGGCTGGCTTACAGCTTCTGAGGCTTAGTTCATTATTGTCATGGCGAGAAGCACGGCAGCATGAAGGCCAATATAGTGCTGAAGAGGTAGCTAAGAGTTCTACATATTGATTAGATGAGTCTCAGAAGAGACTTTGGACTTTCAAAAAAGTTTAAAATTTGATAGACTATGGGAACTTTTGAAGTTGGACTAAATTAAAAGCTTGTGTGGGTCAGGGAGTGGAATGTGGCAGCTTGACTAGGAATGGTCCTCATGGACTCATGTGTTTGAGTGCTTGGACCATAGGGACTACTACTGTTAGGAGGTGTGGCCTTGTTGGAGTAGGTGTGGCCTTGTTGGAGGAAATGTGTTGTGTCACTGTGGAGGCGGGCTTTGAGGTCTTAGATGTTCATACTAGGTCTAGTGTCAGTCTCTGCTGCCTTCGCACTTCTTTTTCTTGGAGTGGTTCCACCCCCTGCTATCAGTTTTCCTCCGCAGGTACCCCATGTCCTAGCATCTCTAACATCTTGTGGTCTCCAAGGAAATCCAGGCTTTACCTTCACAGCTTCACACAATGGCATCTCTAGGCCTCCATGCAGGGTCAACCTGACACGTGCCTGGTCTCAGCAGCTTTCCTTAGTCTTAGAGGGAGATTCCACAACCCCTTTCTTGTATCCTTGACTCTAAAGGCAGAACCACGAGGCCCAAACTACCAAGTTCAGCTGCTTACTGGGGTTGGAACATGGCCCCCTTGTTCAATTACATCTTCACCAGCTTTCTGTTTTCAATGGTTTCCTTCACCACTTAAGCTTGACTGTCCTGGAACTTGATCTATAGACCAGATTAGCTGTGAACTCAGAGATCCACTTGCTCTGCCTCCTGAGTGCTGAGATCAAAGGTGTGTACCACCATGCCTGGACCTAAACTGTTCTTTAATTTCTTTTCACAATTTGAAAGATTAGCCGGGTAGGGTCTTGCCCTGAAGTCACTATTCCCTTTTATTCCATTTAATGTCAGGCTGTACACTAATCTGTTTATCTCCTTAAATACAGGATTTAGCTCCACTCCACATCCTGGGGCTCCTTTTCCCCTCAAACTGTGCATTTGATATGTTTCTGTGCTCAGCTTATTCTTCATTATAGATCTTCATAAGAGTCACACTAATGACCACATCACAGTGTCAATAGTAGGCTGCATTTAGATTGCTTCTGCCAATGGGATTAATTCAAAATTCTTCAGGTTAGCCTCAGGCAGAGTTTGTGGACAGGGGCAAAAAAGCAGCTGCATTGTTTACCAAACTATCACAAGAACAGTCTCTAGGCAGCATACAAATATTCTTCTTCTCTGAAACCCCTTGTGCCAGACCCCTGTAGTTCAAATCACCATTAGTTCCACTGTCTTCCATGATCTTGCTGGTATGGCTCTTTAAGCCCACTTAAATCATTCAATTGCTTTTCTAATCTAAAGTTCCAAAGTTCACATACCTCCAAACAAAAGCACTGTCAGGTCTATCACAACAATACCACAGTCCCTGGGACCAATTTCTGTCTTAGGGTTTTTACTGCTGTGAAGAGACAACATGATCACGGCAACTCTTATAAAGGAAAACATTTAATTGGGGCTGGCTTACGCTTTCAGAGGTTTAGTCCATTGTCATCATGGTGAGAAATACGACAGCCTGCAGACCAACATGGTGCTGGAGATGAGCTAAGAGGTCCACATCTTGATCTGCAGGCAGCAGAAGGAGACTGGGAAACGAGGTCTAGCTTGAGCATATAGGATCTCAAAGTCTGTCTCCACAGTGACACACTTCCTCCAACAAGGTCATCACTACTTCAGTAAGGTCACACTTCCAAATAGTGCCACTCCCGATAGGTCAAGCATTCAAACACATGCTTGTCTATGGGGGAATTTCCATTCAAAGCACGACAACCAGACATCTCAGAAGCCATTTTTAATTCATCACCCGTAATAACTTCCTGTAGATGCAACTATTCAATCCTGAATGTGGTTCTAGGCTAATGAATCCCTTACCAGTGGATGAATTAGACATAGAAGATTGCCAAATCCTTTAACTACTTGTTTACCAGAACCTTGACTGTGGGTTAAAGGAGGTGAAGAAAGGACAGACGCACATACAGAAAAGCTAGGATTGGTTTGCCTGGGCTCTCTGATGGCAGAGTTGTAGCAACCCAGAAGCTCAGTATGTTTTCTATATACAGTTGAATAGAGAGGTGAGGTTATTGCATAGAATTGAATAAAAAGTCAAATCTTACAGCAAATAAACAAGGAGGTAGGGGTGTTATATAGAGCTGAACAATCTCAGTAGAAACAGTCTCTGTGGGAGACTGTAATTTATCTGAGGGGAGACAGTTGTGGTAGATATTTTCTGCACATACGATCAGCCTTTGCACTGGGACCCGAGGAAGGCTTTTCCACACTTCTGAGTCTAGTCTGGAGAAGGCTTTGCTATGTGCATGAGGATGAGACATTGGGGTCCTTGACATGGCACTTGCCCATGTCAGTAATACACATTCACTCAGGAATTCACATATTCCTTACAGAGGATGCAAAATTGTGACTCAGAAATAACATTAGAAAAGCAAACCCTGCCCTCTAAGATTTTACTGCACGGAAGGATGACTGAAGTTTCTGTTCCTTTGATGAAACACACCATGAGCAAAGAACAAGTTGGAAGGGAAGGGGTTTACTTGGCTCACACTTGCACATTGTATCCCATCACTGAAGTAAACCAGGACAAGAAAAAACAAAACAAAGCAAAACAAAACAGGGCAGGAACCTGGAGGCAGGAGCTGATGCAGAGGCTGCGGAGGGGTGCTGCTTACTGGCTTGCTCCCCGTTGCTTTCTCAACCTGCTTTCTTATTGAACCCCGAGCCACCAAGCCCGGGGATGGTGCCATCTACAATGGATCAGGCTCTCTCCCATCAGTCACTAATTAAGAAAATGCTGTACAGGTTTACCAGCAACCCGATCTTATGGAGACATTTTCTCAATTGGAGTTCCCTCCTCTGATGATTTTAGCTTGTGTCAAGTTGACATGAAGCTATCCAGAACAGAGGACATTACTGTGATGTTTGAATGCGAAGGGTCCTGATTTCCTTGTTCACTAATGTAACCATGCTGTTGTGAATAAGATCAGCGAGGTTTTGGAAAGGAAGCATGGAAGATGTCCAATTTCAAAGAAAAAGAGAGTTTTTTTTTTCCTACCAAAGGGTGCCAGCAGACAGAGCAATGGGCTGCTTTCTCAGCATACATTGACTGCTGTATTAGAATGCTCCTAGTCAGTTTATGAGCTATTGCCATATCTCAGGAGAAAGGGAAAGAATGACTGTGTCAAACACATGTTGGTTCATGCTTGTAAGCAGTCCAGCAGTAGCTGCTGACCTAAGCAGCACTGACAGAAGCCACAGAATTTCACTCTTTCACTTCTTTTGCCTTAGTGGAAACATGATTTACGTGAGGCCTTTCTCATGCTTTAAAGACATTCATCAAAGATGTACTAGTTACCAGAAAAATCATTGCCAGACATGTTAAAAAAATGCTGACATACGCGCCATAGTGAGGAGACCCTAACCTATTGTTTCCCCTTTTAATTTGCAATCTCAGTGTAGCCCAAGTGACAAAGAAATGTTAGCTGTCTGGAAAGGAAACTTTAAAAAAAAAAACAACTTTTATTAGGACAAGAGCTGAATTCTTTCTACCGTATGGAGCTTCATGGGATCTTTGTACTATATAAGACTGTGCACAGCCCTAGTGAGTTCGGATGCGGTGGTGAGGGAATTCTCAGTGTGGGTGGTGCCGTCCATATCCCACAGTTAAATGCACATACAGTTTTGAAGACCCTGTTTGATTAAGTTGGTTGATGAGAATCTATTCTGGTTCCTTTGTAGTTGCCGCCTACTGTAGGTGCCATGGAGAATGTTGTCACTAGCACACGTGCAGAGTGTAGGAAGTAGCACTTAAAAACAAATGGCTGAACCACAGAGTTCTCATTATATGTCCATGGTGTGATGTGGTGCTTACCTTATACAGAGGTGTTGTATCAGTAGCGGTGACTGGTGAAGATCTCCTGCTGTAACTGGATGAGACTCAGTTATCTGTTTGAAGAATGTACTCTTAGGTACCATTCTGAATGATCTTCTGTCTTGAAACTTCCTCTGCCAAAGAAACTAGTCCCTCCATTTAAAGTTTTGCTTCATTCAGTTTCTTAGGACATGGGGAGAATAATGTCAAAATATCACATGAATGGATACGTTATCACTTACTTTTTTTTTTCATCTCCTGAAATATCATGAGCTAGTTCTCTATTATTTGAATTTCTGCCTTCCAAACTTCAGCTGGAATGCCCCATTAAACTCCCCGCTTCATACACTCAATGTCTGTTTTAGCTCAAAGTTCCAAACTCTTCCATTCCTCCTATGAAACAGATACAAAGACTTAAAAGACACATGGCCCGGTTTATTACGGCAGCAAACCCACTCCTGGTACCAGTTTCCTGTTGCTGGGATAAAACACTGTAAGAAGAAACTCAAGAGGTAGGGTTTGACTTACAACTAACTCAAGCCTATAGCCCATCACTATAGATCATTCAAGAGGGGAAGAACTTGAAGTAGGCAAACACATTACATCCACAGTCAAGAGCAGAACACAATTAATTAATTCATAAATGCATCTACAAATACAATGTGAGCTAGAAATTAGTGCTGCTCTTTTACTGAGTTGAGCAAATGATCTCCAGGATGTTAAATGAAATGAAATCATAGTATTTTAAGTCACATGCTCTCTGTCTTTCCCTTCAATATAGACTTACTGTGCACTGAGAAGGAAAGGAAACCAACTATTTTCCCAAATAGGTAGATTCTGACAGGTAATTTTCCATTTTTCTTTGTTTCAGTGCTTCGTTGTTAAGGCAGGGCAGGTATAATCAAACCCAGTTTTAATTCCGGATCTGCTGTGAGGATTTGGGATTGAATGAGAAGCTTCTTTAGCATGCTGTTTAGGAAGTGACAAACTAGCTACCCCAGTCTGTGTAGGAAACACACAGCTGCAAATCAACAGCTTCCAGCAGCCTGCCTTAACAAGTCTTCACAGTCCCTCCAATGAGAGGAAAGAGCACGTGCTGATGACACCGGTCAGCACGTGTTTCTTCCATAATGATTTAAGAATTAGGAAAGTATGATCGTTTCCGGAAGCTGAGCGATCAGGAGGCACTGATGACTCGCCTTCTCAGGAGAGTCTCTTCCTCTCTTGTCAAGCTTCAGGTTCTTGTGACATTTTCACGTGCCATGGCTCGTCTTAGTCATTTCAGATCATCTGCATTGGATCTAGAAATGAGTTCTAAGATCTTCTTAGGGTCTTTGTCAGGAACAAATTGAGGACCAGGTTCCTTATAGCACCTGGTGCCTTAAGAATATAATATTGATTTGATTTTTTTTTTTTTTTAGTCAGGGTTTCACATCATGATTTCCCTCGTCATCTTCCTGCCTGAGTGTCCCTTGTGCTGAGGCTACCGACATGTGCCACCACAGACTCGTGCCACCACAGACCTGATGACCTTATTGGCTAAGCCAAAGTGTTGGTTGGGCTCAGAATCTTTGATAACATTCCAATCTAAATGGGGTCTCTGTGTTAACAGGGCATTGCTGTGCCTTTGTCCTGGTCATGGCTAGGAAAGCAGGGCCCTCCATATCCCACTGTATCTCTTGGAATTTCTTCAGCTTCTGGAACTATTTTGTATTTACTCATGCATCAGCCTTGTCTTCAGATTTCACCTGCTGTGTATCTACACACAATCCTTACTTTCCTGTGAGTTTGTTTTCAGGACACTTAAGGAAATCCATCTGTTGGGATGTGACTCATCTTTACTCTAGCATTCCTCTTGGATCAGGAGAGATTCTTCTGCTTGGATTTGTTGAGCTCTAGGCTGGGTACCAACATCATTTAGCAAAGGTAGTAGTTGTACATGGCAGCAGACAAGGAAAGGATTTTTCAAGTGGACTCAAGTGAAACACTGGCTCTGACATTCATTTGGTGATAAGACTGTGGCTAACCTCAGCTTCTTCCTCCATAAATGAGATAAGTAAGTATAGGGCAGAGTTGAAAGTTCAGAGGCAAAAGCAGTTGGTATAATGCTTGGCATGAAACAGCCCTTAATTACTGGAGATATTGTTTATTTTCAGGTTTGGAATCTGAAAATTTAGACTGAAGAACTTGAAGGCTGACAACTAGACATCATAACACATGTCAAATAAAATGCCTCAGGTCAGGACTCTTTTCTCATCTCTTCTTAACTTGGACAATACATGGCAATGAGTATAAGCACAAGAATAAGCCTCTGGTGGACCATGTCATCAAGTTGGAGTGTCAGGAAGGATGGCAGCGGTGGTGAATAGAGGGGACAGGAACTGGGTACAGAAGAAAAGGCGAGTCTGGAATTGACGGGAAGGTCAACAACGGCCTTGAGGTTTGGAGTAGGACTCGGTCTAGGTGGGAACAGGAAGAAAGATCTAGAAATTCAGTATGCTTTAAAGTTCAGAATGAAGGAACATTTGTGTTAAGATTGGGCACAGAACAAATGAGGAACTGGACAGTAGGCTGTGGCTTTCTCAATGGGGAAGACACTGAACTAACCTGACATTTTAATGTAGTGATATTTTGTTTGTGTTTTAACAAATAAAGCTAGCCTGAAGATCAGAGTGCAGAGATAAGTCACTAGAGGCCAGGGAGTGGTGACACACACCTTTAATTCAGGACTCAGGAGACAGAGGCAGAGGGATTTCTGTTAGTTTAAGGCTACCCTGGGCTATACATTTACTGAATCTGTGTTAAAAGAGACACGGATCTCACACAAAGGTGATCCTGGTACTTGGAATCTCATGCTTTTATCCCAGCAATAGGGAGGTGAAGACAGGAGTGATATGGCTGAGCATAGAGAGGAATACAAGTTAGGAGGAGACAAGAGCTCAGTGCAGTCTGGAGATGCACTCTGAGGACAGGATGCCCCTTTTTTTTGGTCTGAGCATCAGTAGAAGTAAAGGTCTGTCTAGTGGTTGGCTGATCTGCTTTTCTGATCTCTCAACTTTCACCCCCTAATATCTGACTCCAGGTTTTTATTAAGAACAATTAGAATCATACTACATTTTAACATAGCCCTGATACTAATAGACTATTACAGAATAGAGTTATCATTTTTAATAATTTTCCCTCAAGTTTTGACATAGTTGATAAACAGTTATTTTTCATAACCATTTTTACTCATCAACCCCATAACCCAAATTTTAAGAATCTAGAGATATATGCCAAGCTGTTCTCAGGCTAGTAGCTTTTGTGACTACAAGGACATGAGACCAAAACAATTTTCAAACCTTCCTGGGTATAATGCCATGTCCCAAGCAATGTATTTTAACTCTCAATGGTCAGACTGACCAAGAAATATTATCAGGCCAAAGTTGCCTCAGTTATTACTCAAATTGGCATAATATAATGTTTATATTTTATATCTTTATAGAATACTTTTATCATCCTTCTACAACATTCTTTTCCCATCAGTGTATGTCTCTGTGTAGGACAGAGGTAGCTTCAGTTAATTTAACTGTTTGTTGTATATGCCAGATAATTGTAATCTGAATGATGGCCAACTCCTCTAGCCTGCTGAATTGTGCTGACTTTTTAAAGTTTACTTTGTTTTGATTATCTTGTTCTGGAGTAAGTACAGGGACAGATGTTTCAAAAATGTCTCATAACATCATAAAGAGACACCTGGCTTCTTCATGTGTGTCATAACCTCCAAGGTGTAAGGAAGACCTTCAAGCAGATAAGGATTTTCCCTAAAGTGGGAGGAAGAGTATGCTCAAGGGTTTGTATGGGAAGCTTAGTAATAGTGTTCCTGAGAGAAGGTATAAATGATTCATAAGAAATTTTCCATCAATCTAACATTCCAATATTGTAAAAAGATTAAGTCTCCCAAGTATGCAATGGATGGGAATGAAAACCAAAGATGGCACTGTGGTCATCATGTGGCTCAGTTTTGCTGGATCTTTGCCAAATAGCTGTGCTGGCTGTATGACTTCTGCCATTCTTATCAGATATGTCTGTGCCATAACTTTATTGTAAAAAAATGTGCCCAAATCATCTTTCAAGGCAACAGTTACCCTGATACACAAACCCAATACAGACCCAACAAAGAAAGAGATTTTCAAACTATTTGTTTTTATGAGCATATATGCAAAAATTCTCAGTAAAACCTTGCAAATCGAATCTAAGAATGTATAAAAAAGATCATTCACCATGATCAAGTAGGCTTCATCCCAAAGATTCAGAGATGGTTCAACATATGAAAATCAATAAATAGAACTCACCATATAACAAACAGAAAGACAAATATCACATGAGCATCTCATTAACTTCAGAAAAGGCCTTTGACAAAATTCAACACCTGTTTGTGCCAAAAGTCTTGGAGAAGGATACAAGGGACATACATAAACATAACAAAGACAGTTTACTGCAAGCCCACAACCAACATAAACTTAAATGAAGAGACACTCAAAGAGATTCTGCTAACGTCAAGAATAAGTGAGGCTATCCATTTCTTTCCATATCAATTAAATGTAGCACTTGAAGTCTTAGCTAGAGCAACAAGAAGGAGATGAGCAGGATACAAATTGTAAAGGAAAAAGTCAAAGTATCATTATTTGCAGATGATATGATAGAATATGTAAGTGATCCTAAAAGTTCTACCAAAGAACTCCTATAGCTGATGATAAACACTTTAAGCAAATAATCTGTTTGGCACCACAAGGTCATGGCTTACCAGGAAAGATTCAGCATGTCTGACCTGACAGCTTCATGGAGGCTCTCTCTGCCTGCCCTTCTTCCTCCTAGTATTCAGTTCTCTTTTCCCTGCCTTTCTAAGTTTTGCCCTATCAAAAGGCCAAGGCAGTTTCTTTATTTAGCCAATGAAAGCAACACAAATACAGAAGGACCTTCTATACCACAAAAATCAGTAACCTTCCTATGTATAAATGACAAACAAATTGAGAAAGAAATGAGGGAAACAGGACCCTTCATAATAGCCTCAAATAGTACAAAATATCTTAGGATAACTCTTACTTACCACACATGTGAAAAACCTGTATGACAGGAACTTTAAGTCTTTGAAGAAAGAAATTAAAGAAGATATCAGAAGATTGAAAGAGCTCCCATGCTCATGGATTGAACCTACTAAAACAAACCCACAGATTCAGTGCAATCCCCATCAAAAAATTCCAACACAATTTTATACAGACCTTAAAAGGACAATTTTAGGCTTCTGATGAAAACACAAAAGACGCAGGATATTTATAATAGTCATGACTAATAAAAGAACCAGGAGGTATCACCATCCCCAATTTCAAGTTATACTACCAAACAATCATAATAAAATTAGCATAATATTGACACAAATACAAACAGTGATAAATGGGATTGAACTGAAGCCCCAGATGTAATCCACACACCCATGGACACCTGATTTTTGATAAAGAAGTCAAACATACACACTGGACAAAAGACAGCATCTTCAATACATCATGCTGGACAAACTAGATGGCTATGTAGAAGAATCCAAAGAGGTACAAACAAATCATCCTGCACAAAAATCAACTCCAAATGTCCTAAACATAGAACCAGGTACA
>JAQHUG010000244.1:2400380-2418281 GCA_028555095.1 Dicrostonyx torquatus | reverse complement strand
CAATGGTGGCACAAAGCTTGGGGGAATAACCAATCAATATCTGATTTTTACCTAAAGTCTACTTCACAAGAAAGAACCCATACTGGATACTACTTTGGTGACTAAGAACCTGAGACTCAACAGCCCAGGGACCTAGGATAAAACCAAATACTACTGTTCCATTTTAAAAAATAAAACAGTGGCAATGAAATGCTTCCTAGTGACGTTCCGCTATACTCATAGCTCAGCGCCTTGCTCATCCGTCATCACAGAAGCTTCCTCCTGCAACCAATGGGAACAAGCACAGAGACCCAGAGCCATGCATTACACAGAGGAACACTTAGCCCCCAAAGGAATTTCTCCATGAAATCCCTCCCCTCACGGTTTAGGAAACCCAGAGGAAGAGGCAGAAAGAATGTAAGAGCCAGAGGGGATAGAGGACATCAAGAAAACAAGGCCCTCTAAGTTATCATAAGCAAATTTTGTATTTACTCACAGAGACTGGAGCAGTGTGTTTAGGATCTGTGCCGGTCTTCACCCATGTAGTTTGGCTTCCAAGTTTAGTGTTTTTATAGGATTTCTGAGTGTGTGAACATGTGGGTCTCTGCTTCTTGTGCCTTCTCTTGGGCTCTTTTCCTTCAGTTTGCTTGTTTTGTCCAATTCCAGTGAGTCAGTTTTTGCTTTATCTTACTATATTATATTTTATTATTGTCCCTTAGAAGCCTTTTTGTTTTTTTAATTGAGAGACAGGAAGTGGATCCAGGTGGGAGGGGCAGTGTGGAGGAGCTGGGAGGAGTGGAGGGAGGAGAAACTGTAATCAAGATATATTATGTGAGAAAAAAAATTATTTTTCAGTAAAAGGAAAAATAAATTCATGAAATATAGAAATTTTCCAATTTTTCAGAGAATGTAGTAAGTAAAGAAACTTTAAAAAAACATTTGCATGCTTCAGCCAGCAGTTTATATATAGATGAGATGGATGGTAGGATGGGCTACCTTAGAATGCTGGTTCTGGGCCAGGGTGGTAGCTGAGTTGGTCAGCCAGCCAGCTTTCCTTCATTGTCACCCCCTATGGGAGCTCTCTAGCACTGCCCTCCTGAGCTCCCCCAGTGTGGCAGACAGCAGGAGAGGGACCACTTCTCCTGCACTCACGATCTTGGTTCCAGGTCCCCTGAACTCACACCGCCATGGCCAGCTCTACTGTTTTGCAGATGCAGGGCTTGCTCTGTGGGTTGCTGTGCTCGCTGAGGGTTGGGACCAGCTTTTCTGTTCTCATGTCCCCGAGGCCACCATTTCTCCTGCCTATTGCAGGTGGCAAGGGGTGTGTGGGGGACATGTTTCCCTTACCCTTGCCACCCCATGGCATAAGAGAGAGGGGACAGGGGTAGCTCTCCTGCTCACAAGCCCGGCTTGCTTGCTTCCCTGTCGCTAGTGCTGGCTCTAGTGTGCTGCTCGGATGAGATGTCGTGCCCACTCTCCTGTGTGCTGCAGCTGGTGAGGGGCAGGACCAGCTCTCCCACTCCTGTGACCCCAGGGCTAGCTCTCTCATCTGCCACAGGTGGCAGGGGGTGAGAGGAGGGAGCTTACATTTTTTCCTCACCCGTGCTACCATATGACCAACCAGTGGGTACAGGGTCAGTCCTCCCATTTTCATACCCCCTACCCTGCAACCAGCTCACCTGTGCCCTTGCCAACAGTGTTGGCTCTATTGTGTTGCCTGAGGGAGGTGCAGCGTCTCCTTTCCAGAGTGCTGCTGATGGTAGGGAGCAGTGCCAATACCCCCATTCTTGTGACCTCAGGGCCAGCTCTTCCACTTACTACAGGAGGGAGGTATAGGAGGGGGGCTAGTCATCTCTCCCTTTCCCACTCCACCACAGAGCAGACAGATGAAGGGTGGGGCCATATCTCCCACATATTTTCCCACTGTAGTAGGTTCACAGACCCAAACATGGACATTGGCAACAGCTCAGGCCCAGGCATCACCATGGTCCTGGGTGGCAAGCCTGGCTCAGGCTTATCGAGACAAGTGGAAAGGTTGTTGAAAGAACAGAAGTGCACTGGTTCTCTTGAGCTTGGCTTTCGGCTCTAGCACTGTGTTTCTTTTGTTCCATCTGTGTTTCAAAGCAGCCAAAACTCTGGATGGCGGAAAATCAACGGGAGAAGCTACAGCCACAGATGACTTTGTAAAGCGGCAGGGATAAAAAGAGGAAAACCGTGACCGTTTTTCAAACAATACACCACCGTGGTGTGCAGTTTATTTTGGATTCTTAGCATGTAACTCCCTTAATTAAAAAAAGAATTAATTATGTGCATGCATGTGTTTGTGGGTTTGTTCATATGTATGTGGTGTTCTGGGAGGACAGGAGAGGACACTGGATCCCCTAAGCTAGAGTTCCAGACAGTTGAAAGCCACTCAACAAGGATGATGGAAACCCAACTCTGGTCCTCCGGAAGAGCTGCAAGTACTCATAACCTCGGAGGCAAAATCCCACGTTGAGCTGGGAAATCACCTTTTGAATCTGTGAGGGGCAGAGCACATTTTGTTCCTGTGGGTGTTGAGCAAGCTGCCTGAACCATGTTGCTTCCCATGTAGCACACAAGGACTTGGGCAGTTTGGAAGTAAGCGAGGTGAGCCCTTAGGCTGCCAGGGAGTTTATTTAAATTTCAGTACAGGTTGTGTTTCTGGCAAGGGTGTTTGTTGCTGCCCCTCTGCCTCGCCCCTCTTACTGCAGAGTGCTGGTTGGTGGTTTCTTCTGCCAACTAGCTTCAGGAAAGGATTTTATATTTCTAGAATCTTAAATCTGGCTTTATTTTATAACCCTTCTCAAAGATACTATAGGCCACTGAACATTCTGTTAACCAACTCCTTTTTCTGTGTATACTCCCTCGGGTTGGATTCAGTTGTTGGCAGTGAAGAGTTTTGTTTTAACAAGGTTTCAAGGGTTTTCTCCTGTAACAAGCACAGTGAGGTGGATGTCACATTAGCCCAGCTGCTCACACCCTGGCCAAGGACTCCTGTGTATCTTCTGCTTGGGCATCCTTAGGGTGTTTTTATCTTCATTCTGTGGCCTCAGAGTGGCTCCTAGAACAGCTTCCTTTTTCTATTCAGCAAGGGCGTGGAGATCACCCCAGCTGAGCTGATCTCTTTCACCATAAAACAGAAGTTCCTAGGCATTCCTGAGATGTGCACATGGTCTCCTTCCTGCAGGGTGACTAAAGGGTGCTTGGTTTATTGACACCAGTGAAGAAGGCAGGAGAAGCGTGTGTGCATGTGTGTGTGTGTGTGTGTGTGTGTGTGTGTGTGTGTGTGTGTGTTGGTGATAGACAGTGCTTGTCACGCTGGTAATCAGCGTTCTGCCGCTGTGACACATGAACAAGAAAATCAAGCCATAATAGGAAAGATTTATTCAGCACTTGGTTCAGGAGCTTTGAGCTTGAGAGGCAGCTTGACATCATGGTGGAGAGAGTGTGGTGGAATAAGTCAGTCACATCTCATTGTCTGGAAGGCAACAGAGGAGAGGAGGGGCCCGAGACAAACCCTTCCTTTCAAAGGCATGCTCACAATGACGTCACTTTCTTCTTCTAGGCTGCGCCACTTTCCAGTAGCAGTATAAACTAGTGTCCAACTTTTCATCCCTAGACCCTTTTGAGGGTGGGAGAGCCCTTCGGAACCTCATTTGCAACCCCTGGCTTGGGTGTGGCAGTGTTCGCTGAGAATCCAAGCAGGGACTGAAATAGGAAGACAGTGAGTTTAAGGCAAACCTGATTACACACTGGACAATCAATCAGTCAGATAAAAAAATAAAATAGGAAGGAAGAACCTTTTAGGACCTAGAGTAGTGCTTGGTAAATATGTGTTTGTTGACAGACTGATCCTGTTCAGTAAATATGTGACCTCAAAAAGTGTTTGTTGGCATACTGGTCCTTAATCCTTTATTAATCTCCGGAGAGTCTTCAAAATGCATCTTCTCTCCTGTGTTCATTCGATGCGTTATTCCAGGTCACAGTAAATTACTAAAGGCTCATTTTCTCACTCTGTCTCCCAGTTTATTCCAATCTTTTCTGCTGCTGGTTTGTTGTCCTGCATTCCATTTTCCTCTTCTCCTTTCCTATGCCTCAGCTCTCTATTGTACTTCGTCGGTCTATCGTCTGGCTTGCTACTCCTTGTATTAACTGGCTTGATACCTCCCCCACACCAGCGATGTAATTGATAATCACTCCCAAGCCCAGCTAATCTCAGCGCCATCTGCTCTGTGCTGCTGTGCCCTCTGTATGTAGAGAAACAAGCTCCCAGGGACAGGAGCGGTGAGATGCACTGTGAAGGCAATAGAGGAGCCCAGGCTAGGGTGACCTTGCACACAGAAGGCAAAAGGAGGAGCCATTCCTCTGAAAAGGCAGAGCAGTCTCTATTCAACATGAACATGTGCGAGCAGCTCCAAGTAGAAACGGGCATACATTAGTGACAAACACAAGCTCTCGCGCTGACTGGTCCACAGGGCTGAAGGTACAGGGAAAGCTGAGGGTCTCCCTGCCCTGGGATCTCCATTATGGCTGGGAAACTTAGCTCTCTGTCTGTGGCTGGGAGACAGAAGCCCCGCTCTGTAGGAGTTCATTATTGGCAGTTAGTCTGTGCCCGTTCAGGCCGGGACGGGTGTGTCTTACCGTCCTCTATTTTCCTACCTTTATAAGTATTATCCCTCTTTCTGTTAAATATGTATCGCTAGGTACAATGCCACAGTTTTGAAAAGTCATAGGTCTAATTATGACAAAAAAGACTTTAAATCATTTTGTGTAATGAACCAGTATAAGCATAGATAAAATTACTGTGGTGTGTTAAAGGAAATACTAAGAATTATAATTCTAGCATTGATTAAACTTCAGTGAATAATTATATTATTTCCTTCTTTCATTAGGATTCTTAGATGGAAAGACTTAAGAAAAAGGATTCTAAGGAATCAAAAGGCCACCAGAGGGCACTGCTTTGTAGAAGCTGCTCATTGGAGATAAACAATTGAAGGAGAACCCTGGAGTATAGGATTTAAACCAGAATTCAGACATTTCCATTTAAAAACAAGATGGAAAGGTCTTGTTTGATCCAGGGGTGGTGGTGTGTGCCTGTGATTTTATACTTAGGAAGCTCAGGCAGGAGGATCCCATTTGGAGTCCCAGCTGAACTGCATAGTGAATCCCCTGCCACACTAGCATTTAGATCCCATGTCATAAAAACCAAAACAACCAAATAAAAGAACTTGTTTGATATTTATATTTTTGGTTGTGAGCCTAGCCTTTAATGGCTGAGCTATCTCTCCAGCCCACATGTTTGATATTTAAAAAAAGTATTGTTGTCTGATGCTGGAGTTTAACGGTAGAGCGCTTGCCTTGCATGAGTGTGGCTCTGGGCTGGGTCCCCAGCTTTGCAAACAGCTTCAGCCGCACCTCCCAGAACCAAAACAAGTTGGTTAGTTCTGACCGGAAGCAAACACCGTCGGCTTCACAGATCTGAAATCCATCTGTTTATTATTATTTTGAATTTTATTTTAAATTATGTGTTTCTGTATTTGTTTGGGTATGTACGCATGAGTGTGGGTGCCCAAGGGGGCTAGAAGAGAATGTTGGGTCCCCTGCAGCTCCAGCTCCAGTAACCCCAGTTACAGGAGGCTGTGAGCTGCCAGACACGTGTTGGGAATTGAACCCTGGTCCTCTGCAGGAGTGACGAGCAGGCTTAACTGCTAAGCCATCTCTCAGATGTTCAGCTTTGAAGTTAAATTTAAGTAACCTAGAATTATAAAGTTATAAAGCTGAAATGGGAAAAGAAAGAAAAAAATCCTGTAACAGGAAGGGGAGCTCTCCTGACAGCAGCCAGCAACAGTGAGGCTTGCTGTAGAGAGAACATCCGAACACCACTCAAAGGAGCGGCGTTAAAGAGGCCTCACTTGCCCTAGGCCAACAGGCGGAGAAGTGTTTCTGCTGAAACAATTTCTAGATGTTTTCCCAACTTTCACAAAGAACCTTAGAAGAATCCTTTTCCTGCATACGTTTTTTATTTCAGGATTGTCTTCCCTCTAAGCAGAGGGATTCTCTAACTGCCTTAGAGGGAAGCTAAGGAGTTTAGTTTGTCTAGGTAGAGTGAGACTTTGTAGTGTTTCTTTAGAGGAAATTAGAACCTTTTAACAACTTAGTGTTCCCCTGCGCCAGCGTGCAAGGGACAGCTAGGCATGACTTATCTTTTTAAGGATGCTTCCAAAACCTTATGTGAAATCTCAAGGATTATTTCTTGTTTCCAGAGGTGTGTAAGCCTAGCCTCTCCTGACCTGGATCCTCTGGGCTGAAGCTCTGCTGTCCCGTTTTGAGGAGTTAACCAGGAGCTGCTCTGTAGGCTGGCAGGTCTTAGTTTAGTTATGCGCATTGAGGATGGCTGCATTTTCTTTCTCGCCCAGGGAAAAATGAAATAGACTCTTCTAGTGTTCCACACACTCTGGAAGACACTCTAGGCAAGACAGGGAAACACTTTGGAGAAAGTCATTATTCTCATCTTCTCTTTCTTTCTTTTATTAAATACTTATTGGATTCTGATCAACTGGCCATAACTTAATAATTTGGCTTAAATTAAAAATAAATATCTGTCAAGCAGCAAAAGCTTACGTTTTACTTTTGTGTTCTCAAGAAATTCTTAGGATGTTTAAAGCACTCCAGCCACTGGCTGCATGCCGGTAGCCATGTGTGCATGATGGTGATCCAGGCTCACACCAGTCAGTGTGGTCACAACCATATTAGTTTATGTAGACACACTCTATGACATTACATAATGAGGGAACTGCCTGATATCACCAATTAGAATGTGTCTCACTGCTAATCAATGCATGGCTGTATAGTGTTCATTTTTTATGATGTCAAACCATGTTTTATTCCTGCCTGTTGTGTGCAATAATTAGAACCATCATTAATTTTTTCCTTTTTATAATGCATGATCTTTCTATGCAGCCTATGCTGGCTTTGAACTTTTTAATCCTCCTGCCTCAGGCTCTCAACTACTGGGGTTCAATTTTAATTTTAACTTACAATAGAATTTGGATTGGCTTCTTTTGCTCAACCATTCATGAAAATGGGAAATTATAGTGTGGTTTTGGCATCTATTTGTTATTTCAGTTTAACTCAATCTTTTCTATTTTGGTCTCTACACATTGTATGTGGAAAGCTACTTTGTAGTTATTTTGCTACATGAGTGATAATTCCTATTTCCTGTAGCTACTTCCTAACAGTCCCAGGACAGATACTATGTCCAGAATGCCACCCACTGTTTACTCTCCCGTCTCTCCAAATCTCTAGTACCATGTAATAATAGCTTCATTTTGGCAAACCAGTACTTGGATGTTTTTCTGAGATTTCAAACTATGTTTAAATGCAGTAGATTTTTCCAGGTTCTAGTTTACTATTTCCTTCCTTTTATGTTGTTTATTGAACCACAGTTTTGCCAGGCTTGTACAGTCTGAGTTACTCATTTAAACAAGGACATGGCAAGTATTCGGTAAGAGCCCTGCCATTGTCTGTTCATGCAAATATTGTTGGCTATCCGTGGTCTGCATTCTTTGCTTACACTGTGTTATAATACTTTGTAATATATAGTATAGCATACAGCATTATACTGCATTATTCATTTAAAAGATTCAACAAATCCCCTATTATTCTTCATAACAGATGCATCATTATGTTATTTTGGATCTACCCCCAAACAATTTGGGGGTATATTTTCCTTCTTATTTTCATTTCTCTTCTGTCAAGCCCCTGTGAACTCTTAATGATTTTTGGAGCCATCTCACTGGTTTCTGTCACCATAGTCCCCCTCCCTTTTCTAGAATATTTGACATAAAGATGGATTGTCCCTGCTCAAAAACATTTCAGAGTGTATTATGTCCCATAAAGTACAATAGATTCTTTTTGGCCTGCGGCTTTCTACATTCCACAGTATGGTTTCAACACACACACACACACACACACACACACACACACACACACACACACACACACTTCAGTGTTAGACAGAAAGCATTGCTGCCACACGTTAAGAGGACTCACTCTCACTTTTTTCTCTTCTCTTCTCTCTCTCTCTCTCTCTCTCTCTCCCTTCCTTCCTTTTTTTTTCTTTAACCCCAGTTTTCTCACCTGAGAGACACAGGTAATAATAGTTTGTATTTCATTCAGTTGTGAGGATTGAATGCAACTCTTCATTTATGGCATTAAAACCAGTGCCTGCAAAGTCATTCTTGTGGCTGCTCCTCCTCTTTATTGCTGTATTATGGTTGGTATTACTACCATAGCACTGCCGGATAAGCCAATAAGTCAATTTTGTTTGTCGTTGGCTCAGTTCTGCTCTGTGTTGTAGAACTGCAATCTTGAAATTCCTGTGGAACTGAGAGCTTGGGCCTGCTTGCTATTCAGTCACCCACCACCTCCCCAACCCTGAGTTTTTGTTGTTCTGGGAACTCAACATACATTCTATGCATGGAAGGCTGGTGCCCCTCCTTCCTCTTTCTTTTCCTTCTTTTCTTCTTCCTCTTCTTCTGTATTGTTGAGACAGAATCTCATCCTGAATTCCAGGCTGACCCCAAGTTTATACTAGTTCTGCCTCAGCCTCCTAATGCTGGGACAAGAGACATGTGCCACCACAGCTAACATCCTCACCTGTTTCTATTTATTTATTTTATGTGTATGGTGTTTTGCTTACACGTACATCTGTGCACTGTGCACAGGTCTTATTAATCATGGAGGCCAAAAGTGGTGTTCGATTCCCTGAAAGTGGAGTTATTGATAGCTGTGGGCCACCATGTGGTCATTGGAAAATGAACCCAGGTCCTCTGGAAGAGCATCAGTCCTCTTAACCATGGGACAATCTCATCTCTCATGCCCCCACCCCCATATGTCTTATTAGCAATTACTTCTAGAGAAGTATCTGTAGTTGTTGTAGTTTATGGAAATGCACTGAACATAGTTAGGCCTTTTTGCCTAACAAAATTATTGATAAATACTAAATTCCACAAATGAAGGGTGGTATTTTATTATATCAGAACACCATTAAACTGGAACAATGCAGTAACCTATGCTGAAATAGTATTCTTAGTATATAAAAGAGTCAGTTTTGTGTGATACCATTTAAATGAAATCCAGATTAGGCAACTCAGGACAGAATAGATTTATGATTACTTTTGGAATATGAGTGGAAATGAGAAATAATTATACGGGTAATTTGAAAGATTATAGCCCCCAAATGGAGTGGCACTACTAGGAGTGTGGCCTTGTTGGAATGGGTGTGGCCTCGTTGGAATGGGTGTGGTCTTGTTGGAATGGGTGTGGCCTTGTTGGAATGGGTGTGGTCTTGTTGGAGGAAGTATGTCAATGCGAAGGTGGACTTTGAGGTTTCATATTTGCTCAAGCCACGCTCAGTCTCTCAGTTTACGTCCTGTTGCCTTTAGATCAAGATGTAGAATTCTCCAACACCATGGCTGCATGCATGCCGCCATGCTCCCCTCCATGATAAAAATGACTAAACATGCGAAAGTGTAAGCCACCACCTCAGTTAAATGTTTTTCTTTACAGAAATTGCTGTAGTCTTGGTGACCCTTTACAGCAATAGAAACCCTAACCAAGACAGGAGTTGGTACCAGGGACAGGTGCTGGGATTTTCTTGGAGGAATTTGGACTTTGGGAGCTTGGGTTAGGAAAGCAGTGTAATGTTTGAAGCACTGTTTAATGGGTCATCCTTGTAGGAACGTGGGTAATGGTCAAGCTTAGAAAGATTTGAACTGTGGAGGGCTGGCTCAAAAGGTTTCAGAGAAGAGTTTTAGTATGTTGCATAAAAATCATTCTTGTCATATTTTGCTGAAAAAAGGAGGCTGCTTTTTTGCCCTTGTCTGAAGAGTCTGCCTTAGGTTAAAGTAAACAGTTTTGGATCAATTCCTTTGCAGAGGAAATCTCAAAATAGCCAAGTACTAATTGTGTGATTGCTAGTGTTCACGCTTATCAAGACTTATAATGAAAAAGGGTAATTTGAGGAGAAAAGGAGCACCAGAAAGCGTAATGGATCTAAGTTCTGTGTTCAAGTAGATAAAGTAAGAAATGGAAGAAAGGGATTTGGTGGCTTCAGGGCAAGATCGCACTAAGCTAAGTTTCCACTTTGTGAAAAGGAATTAAAGAAGAATTTAGAGCCAGATGTGGTGGTGCATGCCTTTAATTCTAGCCCTGGGAAGGCAAAAGCTAGTGAATCTCTGAGTTTGAGGCTAGCCTGTTCTACAGAGGAGATTCCAGAACATCCGAGCTCAGGCAGTGAAGGAAATCATTGAAAATAGAAAGCTGGTGAAGACATAATATGAAGATTATATGAAGATCTCTGAGTTCAAGGCCAGCCTGGTCTACAGAGCAAGTTTCACGATAGATAAGCTTGTACAGTGAAGGAAACAAGGCTGGTGAAGTTGTAATTGAATGAGGGGGCCATGTTCCAGTCCAGAAAGCAGGATAGAAGGCAGGCATTATGGAACCTTTCTCCACAGCTAAGGAAAGTTGCTGAGGCCAGGCACGTGCCAGGGTGTCCCTGTGCGGAGGCCTAGAGAGGGCATTGTGTGAAGTGTGAAGTTGAAGCCTGGATTGCCATGGAGACCCCGAGATGTTGGAGATGGATGCTAGAGCTGCAGATACCTTGGAGACCCCGAGATGTTGGAGATGGATGCTAGAGCTGCAGATACCTGCCGAGGAGAGCCGCTAACAGGGGGTGGAACCAGCATGAGAAAGAAGTGTGTTGCAGTCAACAAAGCTGATTGGAGTTGGAAGTCTGAAGAGTGTTTGGACAGCAGACATGGAGGTGCAGAGTTTGGGGTTTGCCCAGCTGGGTTCAATCTTGCTTTGGTTCAGCATTACCTCACTATGTTCCCTTCCCTCTGCTTTGGAATGGTAATTTACATTCTGTGTCATTAAATATTGGAACTATGTGATCTGTTTTTTGATTTTGATTTTAAAGGGGATTACAGTTAAGAGAGTGCATAAACCTCAGAGGAGACTTTGAACTTCGGATTTTTAAACACTGTTGAGACTGATAGACGATGGGGACTTTTGAGGTGAACTGAATGTATTTTTTTGCATTATGATATGGCTACAAGTCTTTGGGGTCTAGGGAATAAGATGTGGTGGTTTGAAGGAAAATGGCCCCCAAAGAGAGTGGCACTTTTAGGAGAGGCGGCTTTGTTGTAGTGAGTGTGGCCTTGTTGGAGGAAGTGTGTTACTGTGGAGGAGGGTTTGAGGTCAAGCCACTCCCAGTGTCTCACTTCCTGCTGCCTGTGAGTCAAGGTGTAAGAACTCTCAGCTTCCTCTCCAGCACCATGTCTGCCTGTGCACTGCCATGTTCCATCATGATGATAATGGACTGAATCTCTGAACTGTAAGCCACAAAAAGTGTTTTCCTTTATAAGCATTGCCATGGTCATGATGTCTCTTCATGGCAATAGAACTCCAACTAAGAGACTATGAAGGAGTGTCTTTTGGGCTGATAAAAACGTGTCTGTATAGTTCAATGCCATTTCATCATGTGTGTAAAAGATGTCACAATAAAGACACAGAATTGTTCAATGATCACAATTGTATTTAGGTTCTTCCTTTGGGCATGCGTTCATTTGAGAGATATGTAAAAGTTTGTATACTACCATATAAAAAGGCAGGTAATGGGGTTTATTGAAGATAACTTTTCACCGTGAAAATTAAATGTTAAAATGTTACCATAATAATCAGATAAATGGAAATAAAATATTAAATAAGTCAATATGTAGATGTGTATTTTTCTTTTGTTTCAAATATTTATTCATTAGTCACATATATATTTATAATTCATTTGTATCTAATCCATCCCTATTCTCTCCTCTCCAGTTTCTTCCCTATCACCCGCTTTTCACTCCTGATTTCATGTGGTCTCTCATTTTTAAAGGCAAACACTTTAATAACTAGGCTATTTCTTCCTGATATTCTTTTTTAAATAAAAAGCTTAATACCCACAGACTTCATTTTCTTCTGTCCATATGAACATGAGTGTGGGCCCAAGCTGGCTAATTTTATATGAAGTTGACACAAGCTAGAGTCATCTGAGTGATGAGTCTGTTTTATCAATTTCTCAACTGAGAAAATGCCTTCATAAAATAAGACTGTAGGTAAGCTTGTAGGACATCTTTTAAACTAGTGATTGATATGGGAGGGCCCAGCTCATTGTGGTGGGGCCACCCTAGACTGGTGGTCCTGGGTTCTATAAGAAAGCAATCTGAGCAAGGCAAAGGGAACAAGCCAGTAAGCAGCATCCTCTATGGCCTCTGCATCAGCTCCTGCCTCCAGGATCCTGCCCTGCTTGGGTTCCTGCCCTCACTGCTTTTGATAATGAGCTGTTATATGGAATTGTGAGTGAAGAAACCCAATTCCTCCCCAAGCTGCTTTTGATCATGGTATTTCATCACAGCAGTAGGGACTGTAACTAAAGTCAGGAACCATCTAGTGGAGGAGGAGTAGCCTCTGAGGCCTGCAACCCGAAAGAAAAGTAACTCTCCCTCTTCCACCAGCCATTACATGTCAAGGCTTGTCAGGTAAGGGGTGGGACTTAGTTACAGATGGTTGTGAGACAGCATGTGGGTGCTGGGAATCAAAGTCTGATTCTCTGCAAGAGAAGTCAGTGCTCCTAACTGCTGAGTTATCTCTCTAGCCTCCCTCAACTGTGATGCATCTCATCTTTACTCCATTCTTTATGTTGTTGCCAGGGACCACTGTCAATCATTTTTGAGTGATTGTTTGCCCTCATCCCCCACAGCCAAGCTATAGCCAGTCTACATGTCAGCCTTCTGTTATTGGTCTGAGTTTTGCAGTCAAAATGCTCAGAATGTTTCCACCGTTTGTTTTGAGTTATGCTAACTTCCTGCTTAGGTCATTACAATACCGTCTTCTCTTTTTGAATTTGATTTGACTCTTAGCAGTGAGTTTAACCAACTACCCTTTTATTTCCTCTCAAAAGACTCTGAGCATTTCTAGCAGGGCAGAGTATTATTGTTTTACAATGTCAGCTTGCCAGTGATGAGAATCACCTGAGTAGGAAGCCTCAACTGAAGAGCAGTTCTGATTGCACTGATTGACATGGGAAGATCCACCATGACTGCAGACTGCACCGTCTGCTATCTCACATATGAAAAGGGTATGTGAGAAGGAAGTTCATCTCTCTGGCTCCCTTGGCCTTCTTCTCAGCAGCTGAGTTAATTTTCTCTGTTGTCGCCACTGTTTCCTTTGCTGCAGTGAGAACCAGCAGTTCTGAGCTTTCCTTGTGGACTAGGGATTAGTGTCTCTCCTAGAATCTTTGGGGCTTCTACACTAGAATGAAGTAAAGAGGACTTATATACGACTGGTGCAGACTGCGGGGATACTGGCAGTGGCACCGGGATTTATTCCTGCTGCGTGAACTGGCTTTTTGGGAAGCCATTCTCTTTGCATGGATACCTTGCTCAGCCTAGATATAGTAGCGAGGGCCTTGAACCTTCCCCAGAGCAATGTGTCTTACTCTTCTTACCCTCTCTGAGGTGTGGATGGAGGGTGGAGTGGGGAGAGGTAGATGGAGGAGGCAGGAGGAGGGGAGGAAGTGAAAAAAAAAAAGAAAGTAAAGAGGAACCCAGCCTTGAAGACTGAGCAACTACCAATTCAGTTCCCACCCCACCCCCAGCCCTGTGAAAGACAGCCATTGTGTAATGACCAACTGTTGAGGCCCCCAGACTCCAGTGTAGCTACCAGGTTTCCAGCTCTCAGGTATAGATCTACAGTTTCTTTTTAAACTTTCTACCTGTACTGATATTCTTGTCCTGTCCATACATCATCTTACTGTCTTTAATTCTTTGATCACCTTTAAAGGTTGTTGTTCTTATGGTATTTGTATTCTCTGTTGTTACTTTAAAGGTCTATACTTTTCTTTGATGTGTGGCTGCTGTTGATAGTGTGTGTGTGTGTTTTAAGTCTTGTGCTTGAACCTTATAAATCAGTAACATTAGAAATCAAATCCTCTTTCTTTCTTGGTGTTTGCTGCTCTTCATTCTTTTATATGTAGGATATCTCTTTTCCAGACTACAAAGAAAGCCTAAAATTGGAGTGTTTTCTGAGCCTGTGTCTTTCGTTGGTTATACAAGATAACATTTCAGTCTTTCCTGTATGTGTCATTTCTTTCCACCCTTCTAGATTTAAGTGCCTGACTTCTTAATGAGGTAACAGCTAAAAGGGAGAATTCCCCAGCTGCTGTTTTTAAGTCTCTGGGAAGGGTGGAGATCCCAATGACGGTCTGCCTCTACATGCACCTCTGCAATCAGAAGTAGCATCAACCAATCAGGACTCAGCATCTCAGCCTTCAGAGGATAAGATCTTCTCAAATTAGGACCCATCATAGGCTGCCTATATTGGAGCTGAGGAGACAGTATAGTGTTCACAGGCTAAACTAGCAAAATTTAATTGTAATTTACCAGCTATGCCTTCCCTTGGAAATTGAAATTATCCAAATAGACTTCAGTGTTCTAAAATAATACAGTTGATGCTCATGCAGTAGTAGTTGTTGCTTAGGAGGAGAGAAGAGTTTTACTGGCAACACTGTTGAAGGCACCGCCACGTTGGGCTGCCATCTGTTGAAAACCAGCTTCGACAAAACTCATATGCTCCAGGGTAGGAGCAC
Organism: Dicrostonyx torquatus; assembly: GCA_028555095.1. Taxonomy (NCBI): domain Eukaryota; kingdom Metazoa; phylum Chordata; class Mammalia; order Rodentia; family Cricetidae; genus Dicrostonyx; species Dicrostonyx torquatus. The sequence continues at coordinate 2,403,589 of JAQHUG010000244.1, read as the reverse complement.
GAGGATTAGAATTATTAAGCAAAAGGAACAGAGATATAAGAGAAATAAGGGACAGAAACACAGAACAGCATCGCGGGGGACAGTCGGTGAATACTGAATCTGTCCTGTTTATTTTGCACATGCTTACATGCTTCACTCCTAAAGGGGTACACAGACTTCATTAACACGGTGTGAGGAACAGACTTGACTTCTCCAGCCTTTGGTCCAGGTGAAGCAGATCTACCCCTATACCCCAAATACTAATCAGCCACATCCTTGGTCCTGATCTCTTGTTTGTAGTCACACCTGTTGTCTACAACTTTGAGGGAGCAAAATAAGTTCAAGCTCTCCAACCTGTAGTCAGAGTGCAAAGGGCTCACAACTGTGGGTCCCCGCACAACATCTTCAGGTCTTGCCAGGTCTTCAAGTCTTCCCTCTCGTGTACGTGTATGTTTAGCTTAAAATTTTAGTATAACTGCAGTATTATTTCTTTGAAATGTCAATTAGAATACTTCCCCTCCTCAAAATCCTTGTTTCGTTTTTCATCCCACTTAAAATTAAAGCAAAGTATTTACCAAGGGCTATACAGCTCATGCAACCGAGTGTTCATACATCTTGATTCAGGGGCCTGTGTGCTTCCTGATCATGACAGGAATAGTCTTCTCTTGAATATCTAGTTTGTTTCCTTAGACGTTCTTGCTGTGTGTCCTGGGCTGGCCTCAAGCTCACAGTTCTTACCAGCTGCTGGGATTGCTTGTATATACTACAAATTATAGCTCTCTACCCTCCCAGCCTTTTCTCAAATATCTCAACATCATTTCCCCTCATCTCTTCGAATATGCTACTTTCCTGATGAGTTCTTGTCTGATCTCCAACACTTTTTTAAGGGGAGTGGGAAGAGTATTTTTTCCAACTTATTTTTATTTATTATTTGGGAATTTCACATCATGCACCCAGATCACACTCACTTCCTGGCCCTCCCAGATTTGTGTCTCCACACTTGTGCCCCCCCCCAAAGAAGAAAAGGAGGAGGAGGAAGAAGAAGAAGAAAAAGGAGAAGAAGGAGGAGGAGGAGAAGAAGAATAAAAAAAAAGAAAGAAGAAGAAGAAGAAAAGAAGAAGAAGAAGAAGAAGAAGAAGAAGAAGAAGAAGGTGGTAGAATTAATATTGCCCATATAATCCTAGTAGGTAGTCCCTTAAAGAAACAGAATCATTCCCCACCTGCACCCCTGCCAGAAGCCATTAATTGTTGAGAGCTACAATTCAGCATCCTTATCAAATTGTATAGAGTTCTCTTTGGTGGCTTTCTGTCTAGGCTGTTACTTTTTGGGGAGGTGTGGCATGGGGGCAGGGGTTTTCATAGAGCCTTTTATATCCCTGTTTCTCATCTGTGAGGCCGTAGTCATCAGTATAATGCAAAAGTAGCTTCATTGCCTTTCATAGTAAGCAGGCACAGGCCAAGTACATCAGCATGGCCTCTAGGACAAGGCAAGCCACAGACATCAACATGGCTGGAGGCAGTAGCACAGAGCAAGGATATCCACATGGATTTTGGTGGTAACATGGACCACAGACATCAACACAGCCTCCAGCTGCAATAGGACCATAAGGGACATGGACCCAGACATGTCCCTCAGTGGTAGCATGGACCACAGATGTCAAAATGATCTCAGATGGGTGCATGCCACTGACATCATTGTGACCTCAGGTGGCAGCTCAGCCCATGGACACTGGTATGATACCCTTCGGTAGCACTATGAACATCTACCTGTAATCTAGTGGCAGCCCAGAACATTGACATTGAACTCTGGACTTCAACACAGCCTGGGACAGCAGACCACAGATACCAATGTGGCTTCCAGGGGCAGCAGGGACCATAGAGTTCTTCCAAGGAGGTCCAATCCAGAAAATAAATAGTTCTTCATCTTGGCCATCCTGTTGTTGCTCAGAGCCAGGCGACTGTGTGGCCGGGAAGAGTGCTCTGGCGTTGAGTCTCACAAGCTCCAGTCAGCTGCACACCAGCCAGTTGACCCTACTTAGCAATAACATATCCCCACATCGACACAGCCTTCTCCTAATCTGTCCTAGCTTTAGTTTTGCCGCTCTCCACTGCACTCGCTGCTCAGTTCCGGCATCTTTCCACCCCTCCATGGCACTCATCAAAGTGGCATTGGGAACTGCAGGGGCTCTCACAGTACACACACACACACACACATACACATACACACACACACACACATATATATTTTGCCAAACATCTTTACATGCACATATTCATTCCAATGAGTCATTGGTCTGGCTCAACGTTTCCGGTTTATGAAACACCGTCAATGAGACCCATCTCAGACACCTTGCTGTTGCCCAGAGTCAGAGCAGTCCTGTGGCTAGGCGTCTGGGGTTCAGGTTCCATTTGAGCTTCAGGCTTCTGCACACCTCTTCTGCCCTCTATGTTGGCCACCCCAAGGCTCACCTGGTTTGACTTTTGTGCTTATAGCCTGCAGAAAGTACCACTGCCCCACACTTTCTGTTGCCCAGCAGAGCAAGCAGCACAGGCAGCAGCAGCATCTACTCCATGCTGGGGACCAGCTGGTGGGCGTAGGAATGATAATAATGATATCTGGTTCTTCAGGACTGCTTCCTCCACTAGCTTCAGAAAGTTGTGGATGGACTAGATGCCGAGGTGGACCAACTCAAAGTGCTGAATCTGGTCATAGATAGTAGCCAAGCTAGTCAGCTCATGTGCAGGCCTTCCCTCCATCACTCTTGTTCCCACATACTTTTATTTTTTTCTGTAATAATTAAACTATTTATCATATTATAACCTTAATTGCAGACAATATGTCTGTGCCAGATAATGTGAATCCATGAAAGCAAGGACTTCTTTTTTAGTTGTGTCTTTTTCTGTGTATCCCTGTTACATAGTGAATGTGCTTTAAATATCTGTTTAACGACAGAATCAACATGTAAGTGAGTAAGGAAAGGTTGTATGAAAGTTCCATGTCTAAAGGGGGATGTCATTTCAGAATCAACTACATGGCATGTATTTGACTCCACCTACTTGCTCTCTATGTCTCTGTTCAGATTTCCTGTCTCGCTTTATTATGCCCTGCCATAGGCTGAAGCAGCTTTTTTATTAGCCAATGGTAATAAAAGCATATTCATGGTATACAGAGAGGAATCCCACATCATCTCCCCCTTTTCTGTCTAAATAAAAACAAAGGTTTTAACTTT
>JAQHUG010000244.1:2378049-2398706 GCA_028555095.1 Dicrostonyx torquatus | reverse complement strand
CTTTGCCTGTTGGCCCCTCCCAGCCCAACATGGTGAGTTATGTGCACCATGTCTGCGAGACATTGCTCACTGTACCAGCACCAGGGACTCAGTCGGTCGATGTCAGCACTAGCACTAGCAGTTTGTGGCATTCTGCTCACAAACCCCATTTAAATGCTCTAGAGCCAGAACCATTCATGCCACCAGTATCTCTTAAGGAAGCTGTGCCTCTGCTTGTGGCCAGCAAACATATCTTATCTGAAAAAAAATGCAGCTACCAAGAAGCTGCACTTGGCTCCCATATTTGTGGGTCTAGAATCCTCTTTTTTTTCTTTAAGCTTTTTTAAGGCTTTATGTAGAGGTGTATTGCTGAACTTTGGACGCCATTTTGTAAACAAGACTGCTCATTCACTTCCAAGCCACCCAGACCCGAATAATCACACAGAAACTACATTAATTACAACACTGTTTAGCCAATATCTTAGGCATATTTCTAGCTAGTTCTTAGATCTTAAATTAATCCATTGGTATTAATCTGTGTATCACCATGAGGCTGTGGCCTACCAGTAAGTTTGCAGTGTCTTTCTCCTTCAGCAGCTACATGGCATCTTCCTGGCTCCACCTTTTTTCTCCCTGCATTCAGTCTAGTTCTCCTGCCTACTTACACTCTGCCCTGCCATAGGCCAAATCAGCTTCTTTATTGACCAAAGGTAATAAAACGTATTCACAGCATATAGAGGGGAGTCCCATATAATTTGTATCAAGTTAAACACAGTCGTTCCTTTTGTCTACACTTCTTTTTCTCTAATACCTTATTGTCTGTTCACATAGGTGCCTTGTGACAGTCTGTAAATAAATACAATTCCACGATATTTGGAAACAACCCTCTGGAACACATGCTTAACCTTTGTTCTTTCCACTCAGAGAACCCCCACTTTCTTTGCTTTGTTCAGAGTAGCAGTAGGAAGTCCTGTGGGAAACCCAATTATGTGAGGCTTCTTAGTCACATTAGTTTTTAGAAGGGTGTGGTTGTACCATATGGGACTTCATGTGAGACCCTGTTCAAATTCCACTGCGATTAAGTAGCAGTGGAAGATTGCAGAAACAGTGATTTTGCTATGGGTTGACTTGCTACATAGCCACATTGTATACACTTGCAGCCATGTGCATCATAATCCTGTCTGTTTGGTCATAAACAGGAATAGCTAAGTCATAAGAAAAAAATGTCTGCCTTTTTCTTTTCACTTTTGATGTGAGATTCCCCTCTGTATGCTGTGAATATCATTGATTTATAAAGAAACTGCTTTGGGCCTATAGCAGAACTATAGAGGAACAGAGCTAAGTGGGGAAAACTAAATGGAATGCTGGGGGAAAGGAGGCAGAGTCAGAGAGAAGCCATATAGCCCTGCTAGAGACAGTTGCCGAAACTTTAGCCAGAAGGCCACAACCAAGTGGCAATACACAGATGGATAGACATGGGTTAAATTAATATGTAAGAGTTAGCCAATAAGAAGCTAGAGCTAATGGATCAAGCAGTTATTTAATTAATACAGTTTCTGTGTGATTATTTTGGTTCTGGGGGGCCTGGATGAACAAGAGGCCCCTCCAACACACTTTTGTGAGAAAATGTCCTCTCAGAATTATTAAAGAATGATTCGTCAGTTGGGATTGGACTGGGCTCTACAACTCTGCATTTGGACTGATTGTTATTTTCTGTAATGGTCTCCCTCTGATGGAAAATTCCTTGACTAAGGGTGAGAACTACAATTATCTGTGTATACTGGGATAAATATTTAGACTACAGTTAGGCATTATGTTGGCTTAGTAAAGTGGTGACTGAATGTCCTTATGATTTCACCGATTCTGGAGAGTTGGCTAAGTTTCCAGTACTAGGCATGATTTCCCTCTTATTAACTGGGTTTTAAGTTCAATTAGAGAGCTGTAAGTTCAAGGGAAGCACGGGTTTGCTGTGAGGTTGTGTCTCCTAGAAATGTCAGAGAAGCAACACCTATGATGTCTCACAGACATGGCTGCCTAAATAGGTTGTGAACAAGGACAACACCACGAGATATGCTAACCCAGGAGTGGGAGAGCTCACAAGGTCTCAACCGTACACAAAAACTACAGTTAAGGAATTCTGAAAGCTAGAGAAACAGTTTTCCTCAGGGATTAACACACTAACAGATTATACAATCGCAGATGATCATCCCTGAAAACATGGTTACAAGTTACATTATATAGCCTGAGCAGGTTGAATTTATATATTAGGAATTAATACATGCATACACACACACACACACACACCACATATGTAACAACAACAAGAAAAAGAGAACATGAACTTAAAAGAGACCAAAAAGGGGTACATGGGAGGGTTTGAAGGGAGAAGAGGGAAGGACAAAATGATGTAATTATAACATCAATTTAAAAAGTTAAAAGAGCTAAACAAACAGGACAAGTTCCCACCCAAAAGAATGATTCAATGTCAGACCATTTTTTTGTCAATATGTTTTCTACATAATAAATGAGGTAGTGAGAAGAGAGATATTTGTGAGTTGAAGAACTTAATGCAGAAAATGACGCCTGTAAGAGAGACAGTCTAAGAAGGACGCCTAGCAGATCGAGAGACTTCAGACGCTCAGTGTGCTAGGAACCCTTTGTTTCCTGGCTGTGCATCCTTGAGGTGCACTCCTTCAGGTGATTAACATCACTGTGGATTAAGCTAATTGGCTGTACCCAATCCCTGGGTGGACATGCTAATCGCAAATCCAAAGACATTTACATGAGACCCAGGTTGCACATCCAGAGATGTTTAATGTGAACCACTCCAACTGCTTCCTTTTTTCTTCATAAGGACGCGTGCAGGTTCTGGTAAGTACAAAACTACTTAAAATACCTCTGCTTTTCCCTTTCATATTAAGAGTATAAACCTCTGTGTTATCTTTAACTGCTAGAGTAATAAATGCTGCTAACAATTTCTGTCTGTTACTCAGATCTGACCTCAGTCTTTGCAGTATGCTGGTATTCAAGGAGGAGAAGGCTTTTGCATCAGGAAATTGTGTTCTCAGTTTAGTGAAATATGAGGAAAGTTTATTTGTTTGTGCTTACAATAGCATTACACATTTATTATAGAAAACTTTCCAATGCATTAAAGAAAGGAACCTGTCGATAATCCAAGTGTTGCGGCTGCCATAGAGAATAACTACTGTATATGTCCTCTGGGTCTCTTTTCCCTCCTGCTCAACAGGGCTGTGGTAATCAGTGATGAAATGAATTAGTTTCCCTACAGTGCCACCTGTGAATTGTCCTGAGAATAAACATTCTGATTTGTCCAGTTTTCCACGTCATCCTTTCCCAACTGCCGGAATTCCTACTGTGTGGGAGAAAATTAAATTGAAAATGTAATTAGTGGAACGACGCATGGATCTTTTATTTTGTCAGATGGTTGGGGGACCAGATGCATCATGTTGGTAGAGACAGCTGTTCAGGTCCGAGTTGCTTGAGCCGAGTTAACCTAGCCGGGTTAACCACAGAGTTAAGTGAATTGTTGACTGAGACCCATGAGAAGGCAGACAAGCATAACCACAGCTAAACCTGGTGAACCACATGGTGTTATATTTTCGTCCTTAGTCTGACAAACTATTCATAACTGCTGCATTGCCTAACTTCTGGCAGTGAAAAAGTTCTGAATAGAGGAGGGATGATATTGAAAGCAAGCGATGGCATTAGTAGCGACCAGTTTTAGGGTAAATTGGGCTGGAGGCAAACACATTTTGTTAGTCAGCTCCCGTGCCATGTCCAGAGAGTCAGTGGAGGAAAGAAGCAGTTCTCAAGATTCCAGTTTCCTGATTACCTCTGTCCCCACTTGTTTTCAGTGCAAACTGAGTGAATTAAACACGTTAGGCTACTTGGCTTATTTCTTCAGGTGAGTCCAAAGTTTACTATCCCAATCTCAGAGGGCATATGTTTGAAAGTGCTTAAAGGACAACTTTACTATCTAAACTTTGATTAGTTTATAAATGAAGAAAGAAACACAATGATCAAAGGGCCCATTTGGCCACCGAGACTTAACCCTCCCATCACTGGTCCTCTCGTGTGAGGTGGACGCCATGCATGCCGCACTGGCTTCCCTTCCTCCACTACTCTGCAGCTGGCATCTAAGCTTGTCATGGATTTCCTCTGGAAAGTGTTACCTTCTATTTCCTGCCTTCAATCCAGCTAGACATCCCTTCTTGAGGATTCCCTTGGTCCTCCAACTCATCATCAATTCACTTCCTGATTTACACCATTAACGTTGACGGATTCTCAGGAGTGCGATTACAAACGGGCCAAGTCTGACCTACTTCCTTGGAAAGGAATTTGGTGGGTAACTCCTTCCCCAGTGATTGCTTTATACACCGAGCACAGACAGACCTTTATTTAATGCAAGTGCTGACTCTCCATTATGTTGTGTGCTGTACTCACAGAGTCTACATCACCACGGGCTCTTAAGCCTCACTTCCATGAGCACAAAATCATACAGTTCCCTGAAACTTCCCCCAGTGACTTCTTCCACTGTGGGGTGCTGGCAACCTTCAGCTTGCCTTTTGGATTAGGTCAAAACAGGGCTCACCAAAATAAGGAAAAGGCCCGGGGAGGCTGCTAGTTCTTTCTCCTGTGGGGTTTGTCTTACATCTTCTCCCTTTTGGTCCCAGTACCAATTTTCTATATGGTATATTACCCCAAATCAAAGAAATTTAAAACTTTTCAGAACGATTCACAATGTACAAATCTGCTCCCCAGATGCCCACCAGGTTAACAGCATTTCCAACAGTGAGATGCAGACTAGTAACATTAAAACCTTCACGGCGCTCTTATGAAGTGAAGCATTCCATTTTTTCAAGAAGGACGTAAAAATATATCTCAAATACCCATTTTGAGTTTTCAAATAAACATATAAATGAACCAACCTAAAAATACATGGAGGTAAAGAGCTATGAAGTCCTTTATTTAAATAGCGAAGGAAGTTTAAAAATATATTAATTGTACATATTTATGGAATACAGTGTGGCCTCTCAACCCAATACAACACGTAATGATCAGACCAAGGTGAACAGTGTAACTAGTTCATCAGACATTTGCCATTTGTTCTTGTTGGGAACACCTAACATCTGCTAACTGTCTGAAGGACTCAGTTACCTGTCAGTCTAGTGACTAAGAGAACAGGAGTCATTCTTCCTGTCTACTTGTAGCCATGTGCTGGTGAGCCAGCCTCTTTCTTTCTTAGAGCTGGTGAGGGAAGAGAGATTAAGGAGGCTTCCCAAGGTCAGGTCAGTGATTAGAAGAGGATGAGAAGCGACTTCAGTTTTGCTGACTATTAAAAAGCTGGATTTTCCAGCTCCTGATGCGCATGCCTGCTCTGGCTACCTTTATTATCTTCAAGACTATAATCACTGTAAATCTCCAGGGAAGTGAGCTGGGGAGACAATTCATATCTAGGTTGATCACAGAATGATTTTTTTCTCCTAAATTGCACATAAAGATTTGAAAATCACTTGGGAGATGTAAGAAGAGTCTTAGATAATTGCTTGTAAATATTTGCGCAGGTGATTTGGGCCAGATTTACAGTGCAATAGTCCTTTTGGTGTCTCTACACTACCATTTACATCTGTTTCATTCAGTTTGTCTTCGAGCTTTGGGGACTTTCTTATGATTTCAAAGGCACTAATAGTTAAAGGGAATTAAAGCAACAGAAACAGTCATGATATACCATGATAAAGGATGACCCAGCCAGATAAAGCCTTTGTAAAGCTGTTAATTTTGTCAGTCAGATTCTGATTTCCAGGAACTCTTCTGCGGTTTTCTAAAAGGGACTCTTCTTCCACGCCCTGGTGTTTTTGTTTTAGGACTGGTAGTGCCCACAGTAGCCAGACGGCACCATTTTCATCAGTTCATAGTAATTTGGTTATTTATTCAGTGAGTACTGCTCAACGTAAGCTTCATGGCAGATGATTTATTGTATTTCCTAATTTTCAGAGAGAACATCTGATTCTATTTTAACATATCCACTGTTGATCTCCACGACACATATATTCCTCTAAATACTCGCATTCCCTTCTGCCCAAAAGTCAATCTGAATTTAAGCCTTTCCCTGTTCCCTCTCCCATCCTATTGTAAAGCCATGAAGGATTAAATTAAATTATCAAACTCTTACTTTTCTTGTTGGACAGGCTCTGATTTGTGTCTCTTTTGGGATGTTTTGAAATACTACAATATTTTTTACTTTTGAGCATTTACGTAGTTTAGCAATATTTAAAAAATCAGGCTGAGGATGTTGCTCAGCTGTTCAATATATAAGTGGCCCTAGTACTGAAAATCAAGACCAGAAATTAAGCAGTTCCACAAATATTACCAATACGTGTACCATCCTGAGATGATTTTGAGTTGGTCAGTTTCAGGTCAATCTCTGTTGGCTCTCACAGTCCATTCCTGGCTTGGACCCACAGTCATATCTGCAATTTTAAGCAATTCTCTGTGGAGTGGCAGCCAGATCTTTCAAGATTTGCTGGAGATGGGTGTGTGTCCAGACACTTGGAGGTCCCCTGACTGGAAACAGTGGAGGTGGGTGGTCAGACAGGATCTCAAAAGGAGATCATTTACAGTGTGTGTAATCGACCAAAACAGAGCAAGTAGCAGGATTTCTTGCCAAGGAGGTCTGTTTCTTGGCAATGTTTGGCTAGCGACATTTAGAAGTTTTATTCGGCCTGAACATTGAGGGTGGTGTCATTTGTCAAGGCTCCATGTTAATCCTCTGTTCAGGTAGGTATAGCTTCTACTCAGCCTGAAATATGCACACCACAGCCAGCAGGAATCAGTTCCCTCTGATGGGTTGAATGCCAGTCAAGTCCACTTCTAGTGTCCAAATGGGCAAGACCCCTGCTTTGCTGTCAGGAAGGGGAGCTTGGGTCCTTGCTTGAGATTGTTACAAGCACAGTGCAGACAGGTCTTGCTAGCTTTTGGGTCAATTTTGTCAACCTAAGACCATCAAATATCTTTGCAACAGTTCTTGTAGGGCAGTGTTTCCCAGATGGGTGCTTCACGAGCTTGCTGGACTAAATGGGAGCTGTCATCTCTGGAATTATTCTCCATCCAGCCCTCCTGATTTTCAGTGGTCCCTTTCCCTTCTTCTGCCTTACATAGAGAGCTCTGGAAACACTGGGAGTGATAAAGTATCTTCTGGGTGGTCACAGAGGTGACTTCAGGGTTGTGTCTTCACAGAGAGCAGCCTGGTCTGACAAATGGTTTCCCTGATTCACTTGACCTTGATTCTGTGTGAGCTTGGCGGTACACTACTGCCACAGCTCAGGGCCCAGACAGCTTCTAGGAGCTGGAGGATTTGGTGTTTTAAATTTCTTTTTCTGTGAGGTAAGCAGTCCCCTCTCTCCATGTACTTATTTTAAGTTTCTTGGTGCAAGGGGCTATCCCTCATGTTGTAGGCTTCAGCTCCCATCAGTAAAAGGTTAAATATCTCAATTGGGGGAGTGGAGTGGCTGATCTTGTAAGTCTGGCTGTGAGGAAATATTACTTTGTATAACTTCTCCACAGTCATGGAAGAGCCCCCTCCTCCTCCTCTGGATAACATAGCTACAATTTTCTTGGATCAGTGGCGGGCCTGAAAGTGCCCTTAGTTGCTATATTAGGACAGGCTCTTCCCTGGAGCGCAGCCAGCTGGAGTGTGGCAGCCCTGGCAGGCTGGTTGAGGTTGGTGACCATTGTATCAGGGTTGTGGCCACTGAAGGGGCCAGATCAGATGGTCCTGGGACTGCCTTGGCTCTGTATGGCGCTGGTAGTTGGAGCCAGTTGGGAAGTTGCATTATGTGCAAGATTTCATCCTCTGGGGAAACTAAAGGGGGTGCTTCCTTGGTCCTTCAGGCTTGGCAGTCTGTGGGTCTCACACTGGGATGGCGTAGACCCCATGATGAGAAATGTTCTACAGCCAGGGGCAGGGGAGTTTCTGTGTGCCTACCCCACTGTGGTGCATGGGTGGGGGTGGAGGAGGACAGGTCTCTCCCTCACCTAGGCACACACCTTCCTGGCTGCTTCCCAGCAACTTAAGGTCTTATATTAGGGCCACATGTATCCCTGTGCTCAGTCACCTCTTGTGGAATATGAGAGCCCATTTAGGTGAAACTGCAGCGGAACTGCAGGCTGGGACCCAATGAGATCCCATAGCCAGAGCTGTGAGGCCACTGCAAGTACTCATGTACTCATTCACCATTTATTCGTAAGTTAGACATTCCCATTTTAATTTCCTAGTCTATTTTGCTGGTGACCAATCTGCTTTTCCTTTGGAGACCAGTGCCACACTGGTATCCCATCAAGGCTTCAGATGCAAAGTCCTGCTGGGTGATCCAGCCTGCCTGGCTACTCTGCCTAACTCCCTGGGGGTCCTTACTCCTTCCTGCCTAGATCTCTGCCGGTCCTTAGCTGGTCTAGATGTCTAGCGTAGTCTCATTCTCATACACTCAAAGAGACTGATTCTGGGTCTCACATTCCCCTTGGCCAAGGCAAGAGGACCCTAGAACCTCACCTAGAGTACACGCTTCCCAGTTCCAGAGACTTCAGTGTGCTGAGAGGCCACAGGGCAGCATTCCCTCTGTGGTGTGGTGGAGGGGCTGGGGAGTTGGGGATGTTGTTGGGAACTTTCTGGAGTAAGCACTCTGATACAAACAAGAATGGAAGAGGGGAGATGTCATTGCTGGACTTAAGCCAGGACAGCACCTGAAAGGCTTTGATCTCCAGACCAGTTTGTATAATTTATTTATTTATTGTGCATTGGTGTTTTGCCTGCATGCATGTCAGTGTTAGAGTGTCAAATATTGAAGTTATAGACAGTTGTGAGCTGTCATGTGGGTGCTGGGAATTGAACCTGGATCTTCTGGAAGAGCAGTCAGTGCTCTTAACCACTGAGTTATCTTTCCAGTGCCCAGTTTCTATTCTTTTATATTCTAAAATCACAAGGTGGAGTGGGCAAACAAGCAAGCATTAGCATTATCATACAGTCTCAGCGGCACAGCTCCAGACCATTGTGAAAATAAGTCATTTTCCCTCCCTCTTTAGGTCTCAGCCAAAATGAGTGAGACACCGTCTACTAGTTTCTCCATGATTCACCTGACTTCTTCTGAAGGTCAAGTTCCTATGCCTCGCCACTCAAGCGTCACTCACCCTGTGGTGGCTAAACGCATCAGCTTCTACAAGAGCGGAGACCCTCAGTTTGGCGGTGTAAAGGTGGTGGTCAATCCTCGTTCCTTTAAGACCTTCGACGCTCTCCTGGACAATTTATCCAGGAAGGTGCCCCTGCCCTTTGGGGTGAGGAATATCAGCACACCCCGTGGAAGGCACAGCATCACCAGGCTGGAGGAGCTGGAGGACGGCGAGTCCTACCTGTGCTCCCACAATAGGAAGGTGCTGCCAGTTGACCTGGATAAGGCTCGCCGGCGCCTTCGGCCCTGGCTCAGCAGCCGCTCTATAAGCACACATGTGCACCTCGGCTCTGCTACTGCCCTGGTGCCCACCACTGCTTCCGGCATGCTCCGTGCTCCGAGGAGGCTTGTGGTCTTCCGGAACGGCGACCCAAAGACCAGACGTGTGATCCTTCTCAGCCGGAGGATTACGCAGAGCTTCGAGGCCTTTCTGCAGTACCTGACACAGGTTATGCAGTGGCCAGTGGCCAAACTGTATGCCACGGATGGAAGAAAAGTGAGTGTTTTGCTGACTCTTAAGTCATCTCCCATGTGTATGTGTGTGTGTGTGTGTGTGTGTGTGTGTGTGTGTGTGTGTATGCATGTATACATGTGCCCGTACGTGTGTTCTAGAAGTCTTTGTCTTCTTGTCAGAATCTGATGGGTTATTGGGTCGGAAGGTGTCTGCTTCCCCCTCATGTGTTGTCCGTGAACATTGACTTACAATGTTTTGTTAAAGAATACCATTTTCATAGTATTCCTTGGAAGCGAGTGGCCAAGAGTAGTGTTTTCCCATCTAGGAAGAGCATCTTCCTAGCATCCCCGTGGCAGGTCTGCAGGGTCTGTCGGGTCTGCGGTTAACAGTACGGACTCAAGAGATCAGCTTTCAACCTTGCCCTCATGCTATTGCGCAGTTGGCTCGGGATTGGTGGGCACTTAGCTGCTGTAACTGCAGACTTCTGTGGGGAATAGAACACTGCTTTTAAAGATATTAAAGTATATTCCAGAAACCTAGCCTGTCACTTTCTAGGCTACTATGCAGGCTCAATAGTGTCTATGGATCTGATTACACCCATCTCCCATCGTACCTAGATTAATTTTGTGGACGTGACTGGTATCTAAGAAAATGTCAGATTGAGCTATTCAAAGTTATAAAGATACCTCATGGAAAGATGAGTACTTGCTCATGTGTGGCCAGTGACTCTGGTTTCTTCTAGGTTCCTAGTCTCCAGGCAGTGTTACTGAGCTCGGGAGCTGTGGTGGCAGCTGGAAGGGAGCCATTTAAGCCAGGAAACTACGACGTCCAAAAGCCCTTGCTTCCTGCTAGGTTACCAGGGGTCTCTCATCGCGTGCACCGGAAGGCTAAACCCACATTAGAGAAAAGAAAAAGTAAGTCTCTCATAAATAGTCACTTATTAGCTCTGAAACTTTTCTTTGCCTTACCAGGAAAAATTATGTTTAAAGGACTAGGTTCATTTATCACAAAAGACAAACTATGAGAGGATTATGAGATTTGTAGCACAGGTTCTAAAAAGTCTTAATAACAAAAGTCCGGAGTGAGGTATTGGGGAAAATGCTGAGAGATCAGAGAGATGAAGGAGCAAAACCACGGCCACCTTACCTCAACTTTCTAGCTAAAAAGAGACTGAGCTTCTGTCTCCTTTCTCCTTATTACTTCCTCTCTCCCCCAAACCATATCACTTCCTGCCTGTCTGTACAGACCTCCAGATCTCTATGGCTAGCTAGTGGCGACCTCTGTCCTTTGAATTCAGGCCAGCTTGATTTGAACAAACAAAATATCACCATAGAAATTGGTTAATGTATAGTAGGAAATAGTCACAGATATCTGCTGACTTTTTGAAAGACTTTTCCAAATAATCAATGATACACATTTTTACATGAATGAAATATACTTTTGTTCTTGTTGTTTTTTTGAGACTGGGTTTCTCTGTAGCTTTGGAGCCTGTTCTGGAAGTTGCTCTGTAGACCAAGTTGGCCTTGAATTTACAGAGATTCCCCCGCCTCTGCTTTTCAGGATTATAGGTGTAAAGGCGTGCACCATCACCGTCTTGCTTTTTCTTTTCTTTCTTTCTTTTTTTTTTTTTGAAAAACAAAATGCCAGAATTTCTTGCTTTGGAAAGAGCTTTATGAAATTTTATAAGTGTCTTCTCTGGTAGTTGTAGACTTTTGTCTGAATGAGCATTCATAGCTGAGCTCAGTAAATTAGTTGTCTATATATATTAAAAAAACTAACTATATTCCCTCCCTTCTGAAGCTATTCCTGTAAAATTATTTATCCTCAGAAACATTTTTGATCAAAATAAAGTAGTTTGTTCACATTAGTAACAATAATCTAAATTTTGAAAATTTTAGGATTGATTAGCAGTATGGCATTGTCATTGGGAGAGGGGAGAAAGTGGGCATCTTGAGGCCCAAGAGTGTGAGAGAGCTTAACTCAGTTACTCGCTGTGCTCATTATTTCCAACAAAATAGATGCTCTATGCTGAGTCTCATTCATACATGAATTCAAATTTTCATTCTTTTTAGACTTGGAATAATCTTTATTTTAAGGAGTAGTAATCCCTGTTCTTATTGCTAGTATGACTGAAGTAATTTATTGCCTTTACCTGATTATTTCAGGAGTACATTCATATTTGTTAATGCACCTACTTTTAGGTATTAATTGCCAAGCATATATTATGCACATAGTTGTACTGCTTTACCTTGATCAGTTTTCTGAAGTGGACTTGCCCTTTTCGTGTCTCTTATCAGCTCTTTGTTATTTTTGATAGATTTTGGGGCTGTGAGAGCTTTGTTAAGTTTTTACTTCACAAAGTTAAGAATGAGAAATTTTTATTTACCAAAAACTATAAAAGTATTTTTTTAGGGTTAGCTCTAAAAACTTCAAGGACAATTACTGTAGGGGACACGTGCAAATCTACAAGGACTTCTAGGAAGGAATCTCTCACGTTAAGAAGCACAGCTACTAAGGTTAATGACAGACTTCGTATTAAGAGCCACACTGGGGCTGTGCCAAATGCTGGTGTTTTTGTGTATATGTAAATAAATCAACTGCACGGACTGCACACATAAAATTTAAATGTTATTTGACTGATCCAGTATAAAGATGGTTGGCTTTCATAAGGCTTCTGAGTGTCTCTTGCACAACTGACATGGAACCCCTCCACACACTGCTGCTTGCCAGCCTCTCTTGCTGGGATCTACAGAACTTTGTCAGATTCCAGTTTCAGTACTGGTAAGCAAATAAACCACACAGAACACGTTTTTACCCAATATAATCACTAGTAATTTGTGCTTTATATACTTCTTATTGTCATTCCTTTATCAATTAAAATTAAAATTCTAATGTCTCCATTAAAGTATGATGAGTTTACGTTTAATAGTGGTTTGAAAAAAAAAACCCAGAAACTGTAGTAAGATTTCTCAAATAACCATTGAGTATATAGAATTTAGAAATACATCTGTAACATTTTATTGTAAAATACAGAAAAATGGTATTTTGTACTAATTTTTCCTTTTCTTCTCTCTTTGCTGCATCTTCCTTGGGATATTTACAACTTCCCCTTTCCATGCTGGGTTTTAACATGGCATCTTTTACTCTTAAAATCTTGAAAGTGAGCGCACGTATGCCTTCAGTCCTAAGTCAACAGATCGAGTCCCTGGCTTCCGAGAAAACCTGTGACTGCTCTTCAGACTGTTCTGTAGTCCCTGAAAACAGCTTGACCTTGGAGAAGCGAGATCCTCAGAACCTGCTAGTGTTTCCTTCCGAAGACGGTGTTGAAAAGTCTGTTGTTTTTAATCAGGACGGCACTCTGACAGTGGTGATGAAAGTTCGATTCAAGATCCAAGAAGAGACGGTAAAGTGGACGGCCACTGTCAATAGGGCCGGGCTTCCTAAGAACGACGGAAAAAGCGAGCAAAGCAGTTACCTGGGAAGAACGGATAATCGATCCTCCAGCCTAAAGCATGCCGCGTGCTCATTGTCTGAAGATGTCACAGATACCACTCAGCAGGGCAGTCTGACAGAGGAAGAAAACACTCAGAAGACAGAGCAGCCGGATGGATCGTGCAGCTCTGCTGGTTGGGAAAATATTTCTGTGGACACAGACGTTATTCAGGGAGGCCAGAAGCAAGTGAAACATTTTTATAGGCCCCCAACCCCTGGGCCAAGGAGAAGGAGACAAAAGAAGTCTGTGATAGGTACTGTCACTCTAGTATCTGAAACAGAGGTTCAGGAAAAGCAGTTTTCCTATAGTGAAGAAAGAGAGGGTGGGGAAAAATCTGAGTATCACGTGTTTGCACATTCTTGCAGTAAAATGTCATCAGTATCTAACAAACTTGTTCATATCCAGAGCAATGATGAGTCGACACTAGAAAGAACGAAGGAAAGTGGACTGCTCACGTCAAATGCCGTAAATGCTGGTGCTATAGAAATTACAAGTCAGAAGGTCTTCAAGGTGTGCCAGAACAATGGTTTACCACCAACTGCTTCGGAGAATTCAGTTGTGGAGGAAGGCATAGCTGATAGTGCAGTGTCGGACCAAACTGGTATTAAGCACTTGAGAACTTGTGGTAACACCCATGACAGGTGCAGTTCGGGTGCAGCAGATAGAACTCTTTCCTCGGGTAACAACTCCGGAACTGACAAAAGTATTTCTGAGGTTCCTTCTGTAGGATCTTCGGCTGTCACCGCAAGAGTAGACACGCTAGTTAAGGAATTTGCTCACTGCGGCTTAACAGAACTTCAAGAAAATAGAAAGCAGGTTTTATCCTCTTTTCCCAGCAAGAAGAAGAAGAAATCTCACCAGCAGATGATAAATCCCAGGTATAAGAAGCAAGTGATTGGAACCAAAGGAATCTCTAAAAAAACTGGGAAGATAAACAAAGAAGGAGCAATTGCCCAGGAAATACTGAGAGATTCAGACGGTCCTCTTAAAGGAGGGAGATTTTATAGGGAAGGCCTTGATACAAGTGATATCATAACCGAATCAAATAATTTCTTCCCCCAAAGTAATAGTATCAGTACCAAAATTTTCAAGACTTTCCATAAAAATAAACTAAATGCCTTTCAAAATCCTAAGACTCAAAGACTTTTAGTCAAAAGGAAACCCAGACCACTAAAGATGATAAGTTTAGGAGAACTCAGAAAACAAGAAATTGGTCAAGGAGATAAAGTATTTCTCCACAGTGAATCTAACCTTTATAAAAGTAATTTGGAAAATCAAAGTTTGTTTCATGTATTTAATATCCTTGAGGAAAACCAGAAATCTTTTCATCGTCCACAGTCACAAGCGGAGATAGTAATGGAGAATTTAAGCGGAGTGACAAATAAGAGTTTAGCCCCTAAAGTTCACGATTTGCATGTAACTTTAAAAAGCCAGAAAAAACAAAAGGTAGATAAATTGAAATCAGGTGTTATAGTAAGTGAACAGCATGTTACGAGAAGGGCAGGTCCATTAGCATCCTTCAAAAAACCTGATTTTCCTGAGGGTATTCCCCATCATTCAGTTCGGAACTATGTACAGAGATGGCTGCAGAGCATAAATACATATCAAGATTTTGAGCCCAGAAATTCAGCTTCACTATGCAAAAATGGAAGTAATGTGGTAAATTATAACAGTAACAGTTCTCTTGTAAATAATCTCCACACAGCTTCTTCAAGAAGAAATAGTGTTGTTATGGAAAGAAATAAGCACCAAACTAAAAATGACAGCTGGACAGGCAATAAAAGTCAAGAGGCTGGTGAATCTCTTGTTGTTAAAGATCATGGCGGAGAGCTTAATAAACATGTCTGTGAGAATCAAGATGTTTCTCTGCATGACTGTGGCTCTATGTCACGAGCCACTGTTAAAAGTCATTTATCTATTGAAAAGTCCAGACCAGAAGTGAGCCTTATTTACCAAGAAATGAACCTAGCTACAAAAGGGCAAAGTATTGAGGTTGCCACTCAGGTAGACACCATGGGAGAAAATGTTCTGAAAAACTACTTACCAGCCCTGTTGCTTCAACACCTGGAAGCTTTGGTTGCTAGCAACAAAAAAAATCAGAATGGTATTGCTCAAATTCCAGGTTCATTAGCAGATGTTGCACTTCCTTCTGCAATATATAATTCATCCACTAACCTCCTTCTAGCTTGGCTTTTGGTACTAAACCTAAAGGGAAATATGAATAGCTTTCGTCAAAATGATGCTCATAAGATTACCAGCAGATCTGCAGAAACAGCTGCACTGTTGGAAATTCTAAAGCACATTGCCATCACAGAGGAAGCTGATGACTTGAAGGCTGCTGTTGCCAACTTAGTGGAAACAACAAAAAATTATAGTGAACCCAGTGAGAGAGAACAAGATCTGGTACCAGCAAATTGTACTGCAGCCAGCATTCAGAGTGTTGTCAAGTGTAATGAAAATGAGAGAACACAGCAGATGCTCTTGGATGAGGGTTACTCTGCCAGGGAGGACGGTGACCCTGAGTTCTGTGTTTCAGAAATGATTGACAAGGAACGTAACTCTCAATGTGAGATGTGTACTGTGAATATGACTTATCCTTCAAAAGAGGCAGGTAACCCGAACGACGCCTTTTTCACTAGTACTAGTTATACTACAAGTCAGCGCTTCCCAAATGATGCTTCTTCCCTAGGAGCGGGCTGTTTACTTACCGGTGGTGTGTGTTCCCATAAGGTTTGTGCTCAGACAGAGAGCATCTGTGAGGCAGCTTATCTGAGTGCTGAGACTTACGTTCCCATCAGAGCCTGCAATACGGTTAACTTTGTGAATTCAGAAGAAAACAAATGTGCTGATAATTTGGAATTAACTGAAGAACTCAAGACAGTTGATGAAGTTCCAAAAGATTTAAATATTTTGGTAGGCTCTATGCATAATATTGACTCTAATGTATCGACATTACATCAAAATGTCAGTGATGTAAGCTCCTGTGGTCTTTTCCTAGGGAAAACTGATCCAGAATTTGATAAGAACTATAGTTCTCTAGAAGAATTAAAAAATTGCTCACTTAAGAAAATTGTGAATAAAAAGAAATATCTATCTTTTGATAGAGAAGAATCTAGAACTTCTGAAGAACCAGGGTCCATAACCAATAGCATGACATCAAATGAAAGAAACAGCATTTCAGAATTAGAATCTTTTGAAGAATTAGAAAGCCAAGACGCAGATATTTTTAATATGAAAGTAAGTGCTGAAGAACAAGCTACTGATGAATCCATGAAAAAAGAGTCAGAGGCCAGGATGAGTTTGAAGTCGATGCAGGTATTACGTAGGAATACTATAGAAGAGGAAAGAAGAAATGCTGTGATTTTGGAGACAAGTGGTAGGGGGCAAGTGATACCACTGTCTTTAGGTTTTTGCTATGATTCTAATAAAAATATGGAAAAGGAGATCAGTGTAGGAGGGAAAAAGATGAGAGTTAAAATGATGGTAGAAAGTATCGAAAATGTCAATCACACCGAGTCCTCACTTAATGGTAAAGCCCATCTCAGAAGTTGTGCGACTTCAGACTGGTCAGACTGTAGACCAGACAGTAAGAGGGGGGATCCTCATAAAACATCCAGTGATGGTCACAGTGACAATGATGACACTGCCCAAGAGAAAGAGCACAGTAGAGGAGTTGTTAAAAGGGCAATAGAAAAGCTCTATGGCAAAGCAGAGATTATCAAACCACAATTTTTTCATGGGTCTATACACAGATCTCAAGTTTGTCCTTATAATCCTATGGAAGTTCAGTGTGCTAAGAAAACAAATTTTGATGATTCTGAACGCCCGCCATTGATCTCTTCTGAACAGGAATCTAGAAGTTCAATCTTGTTTCAGGAATTCCAGGAGGAAAGACAAGGTGAAGGTGATGTTAATGTCATGAGAGAAGGTTTTGGGGGTAACGCCCTAGAACATGGTGCAAAACCAGCTGAGCATGACAAGGTCATTATGAAAATAGAGAAAGGAGAGCTGATTGACAATGGCAAATGGTTCCTTCAGGAAAATCATTTGTGGAGAGTGTCACTTGACAATACTGGCATGTATGGCAATGCAGACACCACATCAGTGGATACTTTAATTGATAAGAGCAGCTTAGAGGTGCCATATTCACACTTTGGAGATTTGGCTCCCAGACCAACAATGGCTGAATTGTCCTCTTCAGAACTGGAGGAAATGACTCAACCTGTTGAAGTGAAATGTAATTATTTTAATTTTCCTCATGGTAGTGACTCTGAACCCTTTTGTGAAGAATTTCTAGATGTGCAGAATAAAACCCATCCCAAAGAGAGAATGCCAAATCATCACAAGGAGGAGAAGGCTAATTATCCATCTGAAAGAGTGTGTACATCTGTTACTCAAACCTTTGCTCCTGCTGGTAATAAAGTCCACCCCATCTGCAATGATGCTATTGAAACTCAGCCATTACATGGGAGTAAAATCTCTCATGGTGAACTTCAGGAAGGTGACTCTTTGGATAAACTCTATGCTCTTTGTGGTCAACATTGTCCAATCCTAACAGCTACCTTTCAACCTGTAAATGAGGAAGACCGAGGCTTTGCTTACCGCAAAGATTCTGATATAGAAAATTCTTTGGGTTACCACTTATGGATGAAAATATACCCATTTCTACTGCAGTCAAACAAAAACAAGCTCAGAAGTGAGATAAATAACGTGAGTGTGAGCAAAACATTTACCGATAATGCCATTGGTGGTCCATTGGATCAATTTTATTTCAAAAACATGGCTGACTTGATGGATAAAAGAGTGAAACACACACATGTTAACTCTTTGAACTTAGAGGAAAAAACTGATTTGAAGAAATTCCTATTATATTTCAAGAAAAGGTTTTCAGATCTCATGGATACATCATTGCTAGTTGTAGAGGCTCTAAATTCCACTACACTAAGCCCTAGCAATTGGACAAATAATGTCAAAAATGTTGATGAGAATAGCAACCTAATTAACAGAGTCCATAACTCAAGAACAAATCCTAACCAATCAGTAACAGAAGATCCCAGTTATCGGTTCCCCTTTGAACTGTTTGGTCTAGCTTACATGTTAGATATTTGCCAAGTTGAGAAATCCATAAATATGAGAAATGGAAATATATTGGAAATACATTATATTTTAGAAGGTGAATTTTTTTTCATCTGGGAAGAGGAAAACCAATTAAATATAATAGATATTGAAAGCAATAATAAGCAAGATGATTCATAGCTACAGTATGAATCCAATCATTAGCTAGGTTTTCCAATATGTCTTTCCCATAAAATGGTGCAGTGCACGGGATGGAATTTAGGCTAGATTCTCTCTAAGAATTTCTTACTTTCAAATATCTGGAAAACATACTCTTGGCTAAAACTGATTTGGTTTCTTCATTGCCTTGTTCCTCATTTTCTGGTAATTATGGTTTTATGTGGTTTCATTTTAAACTTATAAGATTTTCTGTACCTATGACATCTTTGACCAGAATATCAGAAGTATGGCCAGGACAAGAAATATGTCTTCAGAAATATTAACTATATGTATGTAGCATATTGAATAATTAGTGAATAAATGTAACTTTAAAGTTCTTAATTTATTATTTTCAGTGCCGATTGAATAAAAGTGTGATTGCAAGCTCTCTATCACAATCTGCAAATGTTTTGTTCCAGAGTTGCCGAGAGTAGAGTCTCATCTCCTCACACACCCACTGAAGGTACTAGGTGTTCTATAGGACAGTTGTCACCATTGTCCCTCCAGTATGTTTTCTATAAATTATAATCTTTTTTTTTCTGAGACACGGTTTCTCTGTAGCTTTGGAACTTGTTCTGGAACTCGCTCTTGTAGACCAGGCTGGTCTCGGACTCACAAAGATCCACCTGCCTCTGCCTCCCAAGTGCTGTCAAATTATAATCTTTAAATTAAATTTTTAAAATTTATTTTAACAAAGTTTTATATATTGTAGTTAAGATAGAATTACATCACTTCTCCCTTTCCTTTCCCTACTCCAACAGCTCCCATATACCCTCCATCCAGTTACTCCAGTGTCTCTATCCCAACTCTCGAATTGATAGCCTCTTTGATTATTATTGTTCCATGTATATGAACAAATGTGTACGTACAGCCTGCTGATTATATTTTTGTTGCTTGTGTGTATTTGCTTTCAGGGCTGGCTACTTTGTATTGGATAACCAATCAGGTGACTTGTCACTGGGTGAGGCTAGTTTTTCCTCACTCAGCACTCATTTGCCTATACTTCTTTATGTAGGCGTCAGACTCCATGAGGTTTCCCTTTTCTGAGTTAGCATCGTCTATTGGTATTATCATTGTTATATTTTGTTTTTGCAGCTATTTTTAAGAGAGGTAGTCTCACAGAGGACTTCCTAGTATTCTGGCTCTTACAATCTGCCATCTACCTACCTACCTATCTGTCTGTTTATCAATCTTCTCTATCGGGAGCTAGGAAATGTACGTTGAGAGAACATGTGGCATTTGTCTTTACAGATCTTGGATACATTGCTCAAAATAATCTTTTCTAGGTACATCCATTTACCCGAAAATTTCATGATTTATTTTTTCTTTACAGTTAAATTCATATATAAGTATATATATATATATAATTTCCTGTAAATTAGAATGATTCTTGAAGCTTTATCAAATAACCTTGGTGCTATTTGTTTCTCCTTTTATAGTGACCCCCGTCCCATCCCCAGTTGAAGCCTCCTTGTTTTTCTGTTTCTCTATAAATATCACCTATATTCTGCTATTCCCTCTCAAGCCTCTCCCTGTGCCTGTGATCCCTTTATACTTTCCTGGTCTGTGTGTTTACTCTGTGTTATATTGACACATCTGAAGATTTGGAGTTAGGCACTGGAGACGAGAGAACATATGGTGTTTGTGAGTCTGGTATAACTCACTCAATACACTCTTTTCTAGGTTTCTCCACTGACCTGCAAATTTCGAGATTTCACTTTTCCTTAAGCTGAATTGTCCTCCACCATGCAGAGGTGCTACACTTTCATTATGCAGTCATTTGGTGAAGGGCATTTCGGTTCTTTTCATTTTCTAGCTATTGTGAGTAGGACCATAATGAACTGAGGAAGTATCAGTGGAGTAGCATGTCTGGTCTCCTGGGCATTTGCCACGAGTGGCATAGCTGGGTCACATGATAGATTTGTTGTTAATATTTGGAGGGTTCTTCTTACTGACTTCTGGAGTGGCTGCACAGATTTGCATTCTCATCAACAGTGAATGAGGGTTCTCCTTTGCCCACAACCTCACCCTCATTTCTTGTCAGTTGTTATGTTGATCTTAGCCATTCTGATTAGGGTCAGAGGGAATCTCAAAGTTATCTTAATTTTCATTTACCCAACTGCTAAGGATTATGAACACTTTTAAAGGTATTTCTTAGCCAATTTTTATTTCTTCTATTGAGAACTCTCTGTTTAAATTTCTGGCCCAGTTTTTT
>JAQHUG010000244.1:2358599-2373819 GCA_028555095.1 Dicrostonyx torquatus | reverse complement strand
TTGGATTTGGTTTTCAAATTCTGAATTCTCTTCATCATTTCATTCAGCTATTTATTTGCATGGTTTTGAACATTATTGAAGCATTCATTGTTACTCTCCTGCCGCCCAATGACTTGTTCATTCATTTTGTGAGTAAGTTAATTGTAAAGTTTATGATTGTTCTTTTAAATTCTGTGTCCTGGCGTTCATCTAGGGACCTGTCACCAGAGAACCTTTCTATAGGAGTAGTGGGTTTGATGGGAGACATGCTATCTTGGCCATTCATATTCTGCTTTTGAGATCTGACCTGAACATGTGAACTTCTTTTGGTTGTGTCTGGTGTGAGAGTCTGGCCTGCCTTAGATTGGGCCAGTGCAGGAGATAGGTGACTGGAGCTAGGTCAGTGAAAGCTGGAGAATGAGCCGTTCAATTAGACTGGCAAAGATGACTCCTGGACCATGGGTGTGAAGTCATCCTGTGGGCACACAGACAGCAGCCAGTGGAGGAAAGATGGGAGAGCAAAGGAGCAATTCACCAGTCGAAGGTCACTCACAAACAAAGCGGGTTTGAAGCCACAGACGGAGAGCTATCTGTTGATGTTAGGGTTAGCCATAGCTGAGGAGTGGGTATGAAAAGGGAAGATGTGAATTATAAAGAAAAAGTGACTCTTGGACAGGGTTGGAGGAAAATATAATTTTAAAAGTTTTCCAAACTGCTGAGGAAAGCAAACATTCTGTGAAGGAAAATTCAAGGAGCTGGAACGGTTTAACTTGTAGTAGGACTTGAACTTCTCTTCAAACCAAAGGAGAACTGTTATGAAGATAGTAACAATTTTGTATATTTACTTGCTAAATGGAAACACTTAATTGCATATAAATAAAAACACACTATGTAGATGCACAAATGCACTTGAGTGTGAACAATGTTTTAAAAAATAATTATAGTGCATTGACTGTGTATCAATGTAGAAAACCTTTAAAGACAATTTCTAGGCTTTGTCCTTATTTGGTCATCATCTAGAGTTGTTTATGGCTTAGGCCACCAGAGTCCTCATCCTTGCTGTTCAGAGATTGATTGTCGGAGATTGATTGTCCTCAGAAACTGCCTGCTCAGTTCCAGAAAGCAAGAACCAAGGCCTAGTTCTTAACAGAGTTATTAGGGCAAGTTGTCAAGATATTTGCCTGGCCCTTTCAATATTACAGAAATAAACTTTACAAATCTTAGGAATCTGTTACCTGGAAGTGACTGAAAAATGGAATGAGTCACGTGCTGGGAGAAACACACGGTGGCTTCGAACATAACCTAATTTTGGCCTTGAACTATAAGAAAATACAAAAGGGGTAATGTCGGTTTCCCTTCAGCATGGCTCCTAAATCCACAAATGCTGGAGAAATGTCTGCTTTAATGGAAGATCATCTCCACATGATACATGCTGCTTCCCCAGTAAAGTGTTACCCTCTGATAACCGAAGTGTGGAAGTCATAGTGTTGTGTAACCTTCTGTAGGAAGCAGTGAGAAATTGTAATGAAATGAAAAGATGTATGATTTGGAGGAATAATACAAAGAATTAACATTAATTTTTTGCCTCATGTTTACCAGGGGTTACAGCAGAATTAGATTTATTCTGTGATCATTACATGTAATATTTATATGTATTAGGTTGGCTCCATTATACCTTTATCATTCCGTATATTTGAACTTGGAAGTGAGGATATTTCAAAGTATCAGAATTGAATGAGGAGGTGAATTACTTCATTGTTGGTATCTCGTACTTACTGTATCAGGATTTGAACCTAGACTTTTGTGCTTGCAAATCAATGTTTTGTTCCCCTATACATTTAGCTTTCTTCTGAAGAAGCAAAGGTAAATGTTTACAGACATTAGCTCTGAGAGAAATTTATATGCACACAGATTGATTTGGGAAGTGGGCTATTTAGGCTCATGACTGTGTTGGGGGAAGAACATCACTCAAAGTTTAGAAATAGGTACACATAGTTTGAATTTTGGCAATGATGCCACATCAGTGTCCTTAGTGGTGAAGACCACTCCAGTGTCCTCTGTGGCTAATACCACACCAAAGTTCTTAGTGACCTCAGTAACAGGAAAATGAAGCTAATGACAAAGGAGGAATTGGTAGAGGTTGACATATAATGTACTTCTGAGTTTAAGTGAAAATGTGCTTGTGTTGATTTCTGAGGTCTGGGGCCACATGAAATAATGTTCACGTTTATATTCCAGACCAGCGCATTACTGGGACATGCTCCTAATGTATCCTGTATGGATGAAAAATGCTGTTGCTGGCATTTGCTTTTTTGCTTGTTTATAGATTCAGATCCTTATCTTTAGAAGGATATTCAAAATAGTAAATGACAACACTAACTATCTTGTATTTTATAAAACAGTATTTCAACAGTTTTAAGAAATATATAAAATTTTGCTCTTAAATATTTAAAGGATGTTTTGTTTATACAAGACCTACACTAAACAAATGAACAAACAAATAAAAATTCATAGTAAGTTTTAGGCCAGCCTGAACTATATAGTGTGAGGCCTCATTAAGAAACACCTTGCAATACTATGAAATTTATAATAACAAGCAATATTGTAAAGGAAATTTATGATCATACAGATCTCGTCTTTGCTCTTATATGAAACACTTTGAATGGCCAAAAAGGGGAGTCTAGGGTTTTTTTTTTTTTGTATCCAGTAGAGCTTAGGTGTTTTTAAACACATGAATGGACACATCTTGATAATTCCTACAGATGACTAGGTACTACTGATGGACATTTATCCGAGGCCAGGGACTATTGTCTTGAAATGGAGTGGTGGACTTATGCATTTGCCCACCAGGTGGCAGTTGTGCAATGCCTTATCAGAAGCTCTCTGAAGAATCTCTCTTGTGGAGAATACCTGACTGTCAGGAACAGCCTGAGCTGTCTGCTTCTGCTTGGAAGAAGCGGGGAGGGGGTGGGTCTAGCCATGTAGACATTTCCCCAGGTCTTAAATGTAGAGCACAGCACTGTTCAGAACAAAAGGAAATACTCTATTAGTAAACAGAGATGCAGTTCCTGTGTAGAGGCTTATACAGTGAAATGCCGCTGTCGTTTGTCAGTCCACCCCAGTAAAAGCAAATGAAGAGCAAGGCACGGAAGTCTCAGCAGAAGCTGAAGAAAAGTTAGTGAGCTGCTGTCTCAGCTGGTAGGGGTGCGATTTACAGGGAACATTCAGATTGTTCCCTTTAGCCTTCTAGTCCAACGACCTATTTTCAAGATTCACACTTAATTCTTGGGACTACATTTTATATTTCTGGCAATTGTTGATGAACTGGACCAATACCGTGAAGTCTTCTGAGGAGCTGTCTTGTAAATTTATGAGGTGTTCATTAGTCTTGTAAAATTTTAGATGTTTTACAACTAGGGATCGTGTTTTAGCTATAGTCCTGACAATATGGGCCTCAGATGCTAAAAGAATCTTCAATGTGATTGGAGGGAGACTAACGCTTACAGAGAGAGTCCAGGTAGAAACACTTTCATGTGATTTCATATCTGTGTTTGGTGCTTATGGGTCATACCTCGTTCTGTACTGTGAGATCCCAATTAGTTATTAATTTTTTTAAACTGGTTGCATTGATTTCATGCTGAGTTTATTTCAACAGCACAAAGTTTTGCTTCTTTTTTTCTTCCAGACTTTGGCACAATCTTTTCCTTTTCAGGGAGAGTCATCTCATTGCAGCAGGCTAACATTAACATGAGCTCTTTAACTCCAACATCATACCTTTGGCGCTATGTTCCTCTGCATGTATCGATGACTAGAGAATCTCCGTTAAACCCTTAATTTCAGCCGTACTCTCCGAATTTTTAAACATGTGCAGCAAAAATCCAGTGCCCTTTTTGGGCCACCAACTCTGTGTCCAGCCCTATTGTTTGGCTTGGGCCCACACATACATTTTTCTTCTCTAAAGAGACATCCTTCAAGAACTTGGTGGTTTTGTGGATATGCTACCATTAATGGTCTGGGCAGTTTCATGGGTGTTATGGAAGAGAACACAAATATTTGAACTTCTTTATTTGCATGATTTTGTAGGACTTCTAAATCAAGAGAGGAGAAAACTACTTTCAGAAGTCATCTGGGAAGGAAGACTGTAGTTACATCTTGTAACATGTTTCTTGAAGTTGAGAGATGTAGTGTGAATACACGTGTAAGCTCCAGCACTTACTTACCTGGCTAAAGTTACCGGATATGAATCTTACCCAGGCCAGGTTGCAGGGGTCATAGCAAGAGTGGGACTCTGGCAAGTTTATTGAAAGCAGTCAGGCTTTTTATCCCCTTATTAGAAACAGAATGGTGGCTTCCAGGATCAATACAATAGTAACTGCCAGGGTACAATGACATTTACAGGCTCTATAGGGTGTTCACAAAATTAGTCTCTAAGCCGGGTGGTGGTGGCGCACACCTTTAATCCCAGCACTCGGGAGGCAGAGGCAGGCGGATCTCTGTGAGTTCGAGGCCAGCCTGGTCTACAAGAGCTAGTTCCAGGACAGGCTCCAGAGCCACAGAGAAACCCTGTCTCAAAAAATCAAAAAAAACAAAAAAGATTAGTGTCTAAGATCAATTGTTCTTTCAAGCATCTATATGTGTCATTGTCTTCCAAGGGACCCAGACTGAACACAGACTGAACACTGCTCAAGGGAGTGCTTCAGTTTCATAAGACACAGGTGGTTACTCCAATTTTTTTTGTATCTATGGATATTTGCTTTGTTACTGAGTATGTCATCGATTTTTGAGAGGGTTCCATGAGATGCTGAGAAGAAGGTATATTCTTTCCTGTTTGGGTGGAATGTTCTATAGATGTCTATTAAGTCCATTTGATTCATTACATCTGTTAGTTCTCTTAATTCTCTGTTAAGTTTCTGTCTGGTTGACCTGTCCATTGGTGAGAGAGGAGTGTTGAAATCTCCTACTATTAGTGTGTGGGGTTTGATGTGTGCTTTGAGTTCCAATAATGTTTTTTTTACATATGTGGGTGCTTTTATATTAAGGGCATATATATTCAGGATTGAGACTTCATCCTGATGGATGATTCCTGTTAAGAGTATAAAGTGTCCATCTCCATCTCTTCTGATTGATTTTAGTTTGAAGTCGATATTAGTATAGCCACACCTACTTGTTTCTTAGGGCCGTTTGATTGAAAAATCATTTCCCAACTCTTTACCTTGAGATAATGTCTGTCTTTTTGGTTGAGGTGTGTTTCTTGTAAACAACAGAATGTTGGATTCTGTTTTCATATCCATTCTCTTAAACTGTGCCTTTCTATAGGTGAATTGAGTCCACTGCTATTAAGTGATGTTAATGACCAGTGGTTGTTAACTCCAGTAATTTTTTTTTGGGGTGTTGGTAGAGTTTGTGTGTTTCCCTTCTATGAGTTGTGTGCTGGCGGAGGGTTATTAGATGTCTGTCTTAAATACATTCAGCGCAGTAGTAGGACACAAAATCAACACATAATGCCCAAAAGCTTTTTATATACTATATATAATACATAGTGTATATACCATTTTATAATATATATATTATATACTGTAAAATAAATGAAGGCAGCAATACTAATTAATAATATCCTCAAAAAAATCTTGAAATAAATCTAACTGTCGAAAAGAAGGGGGTCATTTGTTCTTCCTGGCTGCCCGGCAAGCTTATACCTGAAATAATCACACAGAAACTGTATTATTTAAATCACTTTTGGCCCATTAGCTATAAATTCTTATTGGCTAACTCTTACATATGATTTTAACCCATCTCTATTAATCTGTGCATCACCATGAGGTTGTGGCCTACCAGCAAATTTTCAGTACATCTATCTCTGGCAGCAGGTCCATGGCATCTCCCTCTGACTCTGTCTTCTTCCTCCCAGCATTCAGTTCCATCTTCCCTGACTACCTAAGTTCTGCCCTATCAACAGGCCAAGGCAGTTTCTTTATTCATTAATGGTAATCACAGCTCACAGAGGGGACTCCCACAATATCTAACTATGTAAATAAGATGTTTGTGCAATGAAAATTTAAGAAACTAAACATAAGCAACTAAAGAAGATGCTAGAAGATGGCAATGCCTCCCATGGTCAAGGATTTGTAAGGTTAATATGAAAATAGCCACATTATAAAAATTAATATAAAGATTCCATGTAATCAGTATCAAAATTCCAATGTAGTTCTTTACAGGAATTGACAAAATAATCTTCATATGTACAAACAAAAGACCTAGGTCTGCTATTATGATCCTTAACAATAAAAAATCTGGTGGAGCTATCCATGTCCGACATTTCAAGATTTCTTTTGTTACAGAACTATAATAAAACAAGGCTAAAGAAATAAGATGGTACTGAGATAAAACCAGACACGCTTATTAATGAGATAGAATTAAAGACCCAGATATAAGTTCACACACCTGCAGTCACCTTACTCAAAAACACTTTTATTACATTGTATTTATTCATGATGTGTGTGTGTGTGTGTGTGTGTGTGTGTATGCATGTTTTATATCACGGACTATGGATAGAGATCAGAAGACAACTTGTGTGAAATGGTTCTCTCATTCTACCATATGGGTCCTTGGCATCAAAGTCAATTTATTAGACTGGACAGAGTGTGTCTTCATCCACTGAGTTATCACACCAGCCTAGGTCATTTAAGTTTTGACAAGTAGTCAATCATACACTGTCCCGCGCGACCGTCTCGCCAGCAAGAACGACGGGGCACACAAGGATCCTTCTGCAGTATGCTTTAATGCTCCTTGAGAGGGAGAGCATAAGCTTCCAGAGCGGAGACCCAGAGGCGGGGGAACCCTTCCCTTAAATAGAGGCTTCTCCTCGCCTAGGACGTGTCAGCCCCTGGTTGGCTGCAACCCATCGCAGGAGATGACGCCACGGGAGAGGCAGAGCACAAGGAATGGAAAATCCCTTCGCGTCTGCGCAGCAAGCTTGTTTACCGCTTGGGAACACAGGATGTCAGCGCCATTTTGTAATGGTGAATAGTGAGTGTGGCTCCTCACAATACACATAAAAGAAAAAATAGTGTCTTCAGTAAATGGTGCTTGTGAAGCTGGATGGCTGCATGGTTAGGAGTGAAAGTGGTTTCTTATCTCTCACCCTATGCAAACCCAACTTCAAGTATATCAAGAACAATATAATTTAGACTTTATGAACATTAGGCTCTGACAACAAATGAATTAAGACCAACAATTAATAAATAGTACTAGGCTTCTTTCCTTCTTCAGCAATCTGTGCTGGTATCAGTACTGCTCCACTCTTTGGCTTTCAGTTGAATGTCCCAAATGAGTAATGATGCAGGGTAAAAGTTTGTGGACTCTTTTATTCTGCTCATGTGATGAATTGCATCAACGAATTTCAGAATACAAAAATTTTGTATTCCTGACCTAAATTTGGAGGTTAAATTGACTTCCTAATATTTCTCTATAGTTTTCTGTTTTTTTTTGTTAACACAAACCTCATGATTTGTAAATAATCAGCTTTAGTATAGTATTTTCCGTGTATTTTTTTATATCTTGATTTTCTAATCATCTTTTTTCAATTTTAGTGTTAGAGTAGTGTGCTTATATAATGATTTTAGAACTATTCTGAAGGGTTTGCATAGAACTGATATTGGTTTTTTAATAAGTGGAAGGAAATTCTCAGTGAAACCATTAGGCCTTAATTTTTTTATAAAGAGTTTATACTATAGACATATTTTCTTTTTAAAAGGAAAATAAAGTACCACTTAGGTTTTTATTAATTACATGGAGTGATTCTTTCAGGCTTTCACTGTGATATTTACCCAACACCTGCATTCTGTTTTATTCCAATCTACTTACTCACTCCTTCAACACACTTACACTTATCTGTGGACCTGATTGAGAATATGAGCATTAGGAATATACTTATAATTTTTTAACTTTCTTTTTCCCTATTTATGAGAAAGGTAGGTTAGATATCTTCTAAACTTCAAGCCTTCTCTTTATTCATGTCTGAGTGTATAGTTTATAAATATTATGAATAGCTTTGTGCTTTTAAAAACATTTACTAATGTGGGTTGCATGCCCCTTTTGGCTTCTATGCTTTTCTCTTTAATGTTTGGTTTAGTTTGCTTGTCTGTGACCTTGCCAAAATCTCACAATAAGAACATTTTGTGTTATTTTTTTCTGATTTTTGATATGTAATTTTATGTAGATTATAAGCATTTTTCTATATTTAACCCCTCCTAGACACTGGTTTTCCAGCAATAACTCCATGGTCTCTTGCCTTCTTGATGAATAAATTTATATTTTAAGCTCACATAGGAATCTTGGTTCATAGCCTTTAGATTTGACTACACCTTTTATAGTTTTCTCTTGCAAGGATAAGGTTTTCATGATTTACAGGGGTGCAGCTACCTTTAGTATGGAGGCCTCCATGTTTCATTACTTTTTAAATTTCCATCTTATGCCTTTTATACTTTTGCACCTTACTTGTTGGAAATGTAATTTCTTTCTCTATTGATTTGGCTCTTACACATTTAGCAGTCTGTTCTCTTTGAGGTTTTTGTTATACTCTGAAGTGGTAGAGGCTGAAAGGTCTAGGGACACTTACTCCACCAAGCACTAACATCCTTGGTATCTATCAGAACAGCTAGAGTCACTCAACTCTAATTTCTGGAATTTAACTATTTCTACTGTTGTTAAAATAGGTTGGTATATCCCTGATTTTACACTCAACTATAGAGCTATAGTAATTAAAGCTGCCTGATATGAGATAACAAGAGGCGTGTGGATAAATGGAATCAAGACTAAGACCTAGATGTAAAACCACACACCTATTACCACTGATTTTTCAACAAAGAAGTCAAAATTACACAATGGAAAAAAAGAAAGTATCTTCAACAAACATTGTTGGTCTAACAGGATGTCAGCATGTAGAAGAATGCAAATTGGTCCATATTTATCACCCTGCACAAAACTCAAGACCAAGTGAATCAAAGACTTCAACATAAATCCAGTTTCATTGAACTTGATAGAAAAGAAAGCGGGAAATAATCTCAGCCTCATTAGCACAAGAGAGAACTTCCTGAACAGAACACCAATAGCACAAACAACTAACAAATAAATAAATGGGGCCTCATGAAACTGAAATGTTTCCTTAAGGCAAAGGACACCATCAATAGGACAAAATAACAGCCTGCAGAATGGGAAAATGTCTTCAGCAACCCAACATCTGACAGAGGGCCGATTTCCAGAATACATAAAGAACTCAAGAAACTAGATATCAACAAATCAAATAATCCAATTAAATAACAGGGTGCAGATCTAAACAGAGAATTCTTAACAGAGGAATCTCAAATGGTTGAGAAACACTTAAGGAAATGTTCAACAGTTTTAGCCTTGAGGGAAAGGCAAATCAAAACTAAGATTCCATCTTACACCTTTCAGAATGGCTAAGGCCAATAACACATGTGATGCTGGAAATGATGATGAGCAGGGGAATTACTCCATTGCTGGTGGGGGTGCAAACCTGTGACTTTGGAAGTCAGTGTGGTGGTTCCTCAGAAACTGGGTATTAACCTGCCTCAAGACCCAGCTGTACTGCTCTTGGGCATATACCCAAAGGTTGCATAATCGTACTATAAGGACACTTGCTCAGCTATGAACCTGGAAACAACCTAGATGTTCCTCTACCCAAGAATAGATGAGGAAATGTGGTTCCTTTACACAGTGAAGTATTACTCAGCTGTTAAAAGCATGAACGCTAGGAAATTTGAAGATGAATGGATGGAATTAGAAAAAAATCATCCTGAGTGAGGTAACCCAGACTAATAAAAACAAACATGGTGTATATATATATATATACACACACACACTTATAGGAGATATATATCTCTCCTATAAGTAGATATTAGCTGTAAAATATAGACCTGTATACTACAGTCTACAGATCCAGAGAGACTAGGTAACAAGGTAACAAGGAAAGTTCATGGGAGAGGCACCCAGATCTTTCTGGGAAGAGGAAATAGAAGAGATTTTTGAGCGGACTTAGGGTGGATGGGGATGGGATCCTGAGTGATCATGTTGGGAGCCATGTAGGGGAAGAGTGCTTAGGGAAATTGCTGGGGGGCATTTCAGAGTTTGGACAGAAGTTTTGCTCAGGAGAATCTCCCAGGAATCCTTGGAGAAGACCCCATCTTAGACTCCTAACGATAGTAGATACATAGACTGAACTAGCCATCTCCTGTGACCAGATTTGTGCCTAGCTTAATTGTCTTCAGAGAGATGTCTTCCAGAAATTGATGGAAACAGATGCAGAGACCTATAGCCAAACATCAGGAGGAGTTTAGGAATCCTACAGAAGAAGAGGAGGAGAAAGAAATATTGGAGCCAGAGGGGTCAAGGACACCAAAGGAAGGCTTACACAATCAACTAACCTGGGCTCATAGGTGCTCACAGAGACTGAACCGACAACCAGGGAGCCTGCATGAGACTGACCTAGGTCCTTTGTAGATATATGTTATAGTTGTGCAGCTTGGTCCTCTTATGGCACTCCTAACAATGGGAACGGGGGCTGTCTCTGACTCTTTTACTGACTTTTGGGACCCTACTTCTCATACTGGATCATTTTGTCCAACTTTAACATAGGGGGAAGTGCTTAGTCTTACTGTAACTTGATATGCCATGTTTTTATTGATAATCCTAGGAGACCTCTCTTTTTCTGGATGGAGACATAAAAGGAGAAGGTTGGGAGGTGGAAATTGGAGTAGGGGAGAGGAACTGGGATAAGAGAATGAGGGGGAGGGGGAGGCTGCATCTGTAAGTAAAATAAATAGGTGAATAAAAAAAGTAAAATAACAACAAAATGGGTTGGTGTTTTCTGCTAACTAAAGAAATTATTTTTACTTACAAAATAAGCATCTACCAAGATGATACTGGTATGGTTTTTTATCATGTGTTTGACGAGTAAAATAAATATTTGAGGTTTAAATTAGACTTTCACAAATATAGCATTTATTTATCAAATTATTGTGGCATAAGTAAAATTTAAATCTAGAATTTGATTATTTAGTATAATGATCAAATATAAAATATACCTTGCTTCAAATTTAGAACAAAAATTACAATCTAATGAGCAGACTGTCGTCTGAGTTTCTGAATTTGTTGTTTTCTTTTGTAGAATTGCGGATGCTCTCTAATTTCTCACTAATTCACACGTAGGTTTACTCCCACGAAACACCTGCCACATTCAAATGAAACTGTAGCAGCAAAATACAGTGACCTTTATTATGTTCACAGTGAGCCATTTATTGTAGAGCACCACTTTGTAGTGCTAGTGACACATAGTTTTCCTCGTCGTTGTCAACCTTAGTATTATCTGTTTATCTAGGACAGTTAAAATAACGGATGTAAGATATTTCAAATTCTTTCAGAGTATTTTAGAAAGTGCACATATAAAAACAAACATTTAAAATGACTATTTCTGTACATCCATATGACACATTAGACATAAGAATATTATAGATATTTAATAAAAGATTTCTGGAAGTTCTAGAGTGAGTCTCAAAGATCAAGCATGACCAGCAGCAACAGGCCGATAGTCTCTACCCTTGTTTTAAAATTTATTTGGGGAAATATTTTTCAGTACAATGTAGGTTTGGCAATTACATTGAGACCTTATAAAACCAAATTTAAACCCCAATGTTATGGTACTTTTGTAGGTGAGTTTTGTCTTGAACTCTGCCTTTATAACGGCCTGCCATATAACACTGTATGTTATTTGTGCTTCTGTAGGTGGAAACTGGAAGGTTTCAGTCATGACGAGCGACTTTCCAGATGCAGGGACCAGCTCACAGGTTTACATTGTACTGTATGGAGAATGCAGAAGCTCAGTGCCTATATATCTTTATGGAAAAGATGGGGCTCGGTTTCAGGCTGGACACAAAGACATCTTTACTGTAAGTCATAAAATGGAGAAAAAACTGTTAACGAAGTGATACAACCCTGGGAACTTTGGACCACGTGCAGCTTGTCAACAGGCCCTTCTTATTAAACACCTTATGTCTGGTAGATGGTCAGTTAACAGACATTGATGGCCCTCTTTGTTCTTGCAGGTTTACCACAAATAAGTCCACCACATGGGAAGAAACGTAAGCTAGAGAGAAATACTTTGTGCTTAATAGTCATTGTTTTCATGTGGTCTTGGCCAAACCAGGCTGGCACTTCCCGTTTTCCATCAGAGTCTCTCCAGTCTCATCTGGGTATTGAAGCAGACTTCTTTCAGGACCCGATTCTCCCATTCTATCTCCATTCCCTGTGGATTCCATCAAACTTCAGCGTGGACCCAGATTTCCTCCTTCTTATGGACCCTTTCAGCACCTCTTTCTCATACATTTCTGTTCCTTTGTGTCAGTCCCAGATACCTAGAAACACTTTTTACCTGGGACCTTCACTGACCATACTTGGAAGGGACTCAGGTGCGTGATTCACATTGTGCATATTTCTTCCATTACAATCTCTCTCTCTCTCTCACCATCAACCTGGTAACAGCCTACTTGTGGGTAACCCTCTTACCAACCACCTCGACTCCATCTGTGGAAGACTCTAACTCTTGGTTCGGACCCAGGGTCCCCCTGGCCCTTCTGTTACTATCTCTTCAGATTATTTTTTTGCCTTATTTCAATCTGCTTGTAGGAACCCCTCTTCCCACTGTGCTTCCAACTCCCTGAAGACCCTTCCTCTCAGTGTGGATGGGATCCACTTCACTCTTCCTGAAGTACCTCTCAGCTTTTACTCCTATCCCACTTCTTCGCTACCCAGGAACCTGCAGAAGCAGTCTCTTCCAAGCAACCTACACCCACAACAATTTTTTAAGATCCAGAAAGGGCAACAGAAACCAAGCAAAGGAACATGCTCCCATCCAAGACAAAACACAATATCATGAATGAGAATCACATCAACCATCCCAAACCAGATACCTAGATACTAACACAAAACACAAACATTAACAGTAAGACAATGTCTGTCCACCAGAACACATACACCCCCCCTACAGTAGGTGCTGAGAAAGGCACTATAGCTAAATCCTCAGACAAAAACTTCAAAATAGTAATTATGATTATGTTCAAGAACCTTAAAAAGGATATGAATAAATCCTTTAATGAAGTCTATAAAAACACAAACAGTAGAATCAAATGATGAATTCAATTCAAGACATAAAAGTAGGAAGAGAATCACTACAGAAGCCTCAAACTAAAATAAAACTGAAAATGAAGAAAAAAATAGGGCATCAACAAATATCTCAGGGATACGCCTCACCAACGTAGTACAAGACATGGACAAGAGAGTCTCTGGCATCAAAGCCAAGGAAGAAGAAATGAATACCTCATTAAAAAATGTTAAATAAAAATATCAGACACCAAACGCTCAGGAAATGACATTATGAAAAAACCAAATCTATGAATAATCGAAATAGAGGAAGTAGAATAAACCTAGGATAAAGGCACAGAAGATGTTTTAAAAAAACTCAGAGAAGAAAATCTTCCAACCCCAAAGAAAGAGGTCCCTAAAATAGTACAAGTAGTATAAAGAAGACCAAATAGATAGAAAAGAAATTCCACATGTCACATAATAATCAAAACAGTAAATGCATAGCACAAGGGAATATATTAAAGGCTATAAGGAAAAAGACAAAGATATGTATAAAGACAGACCTTATGGATAATATCTAGTTTTTCAGTAGAGACTCTAAAATCCAGAAGGTTCTGGATGGATGTTTTACAGATGACCCGTCCAGCAGGTCCAGTTATTCAGGGTCTGAAGAGGCTTATACCTGAAAGTCATGAATGAGAGAAAGGAAGAAGACCAAGCAGAATTCAATTGTCAAGGTCTTACTTTATTAGGGAACAAGTACCAATATATATAGCTCTGAAATGGGGAGCTTGGCTTGGGGTTGGGGGTCGGGACTTAGGGCAGTGAGCAGGAACTGGGGGTAATAAAATCACTAGCTAGCACACCTGTGTAAACGGAAACATTCTTTTGTGGATAGATAACTTTGGAAGAGGGGCTCTCTGCAAACATCCTTAAAACAATGGTCTCAGTATCTTTGTTAGCTTCCTAGAATCAATAGCCCTAGCTGGCTCTGTTAAACATTCTAAATCAAAGGTCTTTGCTAACCTCCTGCTATATTTTATTAGGGTAAAGGTCCCTGACATACAGACTTCAAGAGATCACAGATGCCAGTCCAGACCATCTGCTACAATATATAGAGAAAGAACAATATTCCACAATAAAACAAAACTTAAGCATTGTCTATCTACAAATTCAATTGTGGAGAAGGCACTACAAGTAAACTTCAGTCTGAAGAGGTTAACGAATCCAATAAGACACAAGGAACAGTAAGTTAAAAGAAAAACTCACACTATAACAGTAAAAATAACAGGAATCAATAAGTGATGCTCATCATTAGCTATCAGTATGAACGGTCTCGACTGACCAATTAAATAACACAGGCTAACAAACTGGATTAAAAAATAGGATACATCTTTCTCCGGCATCCAGGAAACACACCATTCCATCAAGGATAAATATCACCACAGATTAAAAGGATGGAAAAAAGATATTCTAAACAAATGGACCCAAGAAGCAAGCCAATGTAGATGTTTTAATAACTGACAAAATAGACTTCAAGCCAAAACTAATTAGAAGAGATAGGAAAAATATTATATACTCATAAAAGGAAAAAATCCTCAAAAGGATATTCTAATTCTTACGTAATTAGAATTAGAATTAGATATTCTAATTCTTACGTAATTAGAATTAGAATTAGATATTCTAATTCTTACGTAATTCTTACGTAAGTTTAGCATGATTAATTAAAAACTCAGAAACAGATATTGGGGTCCAACCTGAAAGTCAGAAAAGCAAAACAACCAATCACTGGCTCTTATCTCTAACTCAGTCCAAAATGGTGATTCTTCCTTTAGGAACCCTCAGAATGAGGTCATCTGAGAGCTATCTCCTCTTATCTTATTTCCTCTCAAGTATTGGAATTGAAGGCATGTACCCCTACCATCCAGTTTCTGTGGTGAACTAGTGTGCCTACTGGGATTAAAGGTGTATATCACCACTGCCTGGTCTGTAAGACTGACCAGGGTGGCTGCTTTACTCTCTGATATCCAGGCAAGATTTATTTATTAAAACACAAATGAAATATCACTACATTTTCCCTTTTTGT
>JAQHUG010000244.1:2317935-2330184 GCA_028555095.1 Dicrostonyx torquatus | reverse complement strand
CTTTTGCCCACCCCCACTCCTACCTCCAGCTCCATCCCCACTCCCGTGCTTCCAACTTTTGCTTGGTGATCTTGTTTGCTTCCAATTTCCAGGAGAATCTATATATGGTTTTCTTTGGGTTCACCTTGCTATTTGGCTTCTCTAGGCTTGTGAGCTATACATACAAAGGCAGAGGTCATGAATTCCAAAAGAGAGGAAAGGGGGCATGGTGAAGAAATACTGAACCAATGTAAAATCTAAAACCAACATGGCTAATTCCCACGCTCTGCATCCCTATGTCTTCTCACTGACTCTGCCTTCTTTCTCCCAGCATTCTGTTTAGTTTTCTCTGCCTAGATAAGTTCTGCCTTGTTATAGGCCAAAGCAATTTCTTTATTCATTAAACAATAAAAGCAACACAGAAGAACTTTCCATACTGGGTAGGTATATATGTGCACAAGTGTGTGTGTGTGTGTGTGTGTGTGTGTGTGTGTGTGTCAGAAGACAGCTTGCAGGAGTCAATTTTCTCCATCTATCATGCGGGACCTGTGGATCAAGCTCAGATCATGAGACTTGGCAGTAGGCATTTTTAACCTGCTAAGCAATCTTACTGGTCCCTAAACCCTACCCTTACTTAAAGCTTTGTTTATCAGGTTCTTGTCACAATAGTGATAAAAGAAACAAACATAGCTATTGAGAATTTTCTTTAACAAATACAGGATAAGATATTCTGATTGATTTTTTTCTATCTGTGTATGTATCTATTAATGAGTATAAGGTATTGAAGGTAAGCCTTGGTGTATCATTGCCTTCTTGTTCACTAGTGTTTGTTTTTATAAAATTGGGTTTATATATGATATTTATTTTTGTTTCTATATAGTAGAGTGGCTGTGTCTTCTCAGTGAGTGGTTGTTTTATTAATTCAGTGCCCTTCCTCATCTCTTCAGACTCATTTCAGTGGGAAACTTCTGTTCTAGATGTGTCGCTGCTTCTTCTAGTTTTGAGTTTCCACTTATCTTTTTTCATCTTCTTAGAATGATCTCTTTGTGAACTCTTTGAGAATTTCATATAATATCTCCCTCCTCCAGAGGCCATTAATTATAAACAACACTTCTCCTAGGAGTGGAGGCTTATGGGTCCTTGATACCTTCCATGCTTTAATGTTAATATTGAGTAGATCTTGCGCATGCATCTACAGACTCTGTGAGTTCATGAGTGCAGCAGTCTCCTCATGTCTAGAAGTAATTATTTGGCTCTAGTTTTCCCTAATTAATGTTTACAGGAGAGGAAGACCACCAGAGCCACATTGAGAACAAAGAATGAAGATTTTGTGATGTACACACTGATGAGTTATCTCTGAGAGAAAGGAGAAGAGCCCCACCAAAATAGATTTTGGGTTTTATGGGATGGTTTATGTTTGGTGGGAGAGTGGCTGGAGAGCATTAAAGGAGAAGGGAACTGCAGCAAAGAAAGAAACTGTCGTACATAGCAATTTTTATGAGGGTACCTCTGGTCATAAGAGGATGCTGTGGAAATTAAGATAACAAGATGCTGTGGGAGTTAAGATAACAGGATACTGTTTTCTTGGGTCAGACTCCTGAGATGGGCAGGATTGCAGTTTGTAGTTCCCGGAAAGGGCTGGTTCCCTTTTGTCCAGGACCTTGGCCATCCTATCATATCATCTTATTATCCCAGCCTCTTAAGATGACAGGGGTGTTGCTAATCTCTTCAATCCACTTTCTGCTGTACAGGGCCTTGTCCAAGTCATTGTCTAGCCTCTGCTTCAGGAGAGTCCAGGGACTAATATGGGGAGAAAGATGAATAGGTTAGAAAGAGTTGGCTATAACTGGTGGGTGATTTAGTTACCTGGTTTTAGACACTTTGCAGAGACATGGGGTGAGGAAGAAGAGGATCCCAGTGAGGGGTACTGCTGTGCTGGGTTTTAGAGAGGAACACAGAGGAAGCAATTGAGTGAATTGAGGACTTTCAAAGAGGCACTCAGGGTATCCTACCAGTATGTTTCCTCAAGGATGCTCTGAGATGACTCCATTGTAACTGATTTCTAGCAGTTGCAATAGCTCCCAAGTACTTTAGTTATGTGATCGACTGAAGGTCAGCCTATAAAATGTCTGGAGAAATCTAAGAATTTTTATGCTTAACACTCCATGAGGCTTATGAAGAGATACAGTCCCTTTTATACCCAATATTCATTGGGGATCCGAGGTCTATGATGGTAAAGGTGACATATTCTTTGTTTTTGGTTACCTGGGAGGGTTGGATTCTCCTTCTTCCCATTATGCTCCTTTGGTACTGGTACCTCAAGGAAGGACCCTCTGTTTCAGTGTGGTCAACATGTGATGACCCATGGTTGCATTTGGTTTTTTTTGTGAGACTGAGGTATTTTGTTAGGTCCTGTGCCTGTTTTAGTGAGGTTGGATGTCTTCTGTTATAATCAGTTGATTCCCAGAAAGGGAAGGTTGGGGTAATTGACTTAGAGCAGCCAATGATAGGACAGGACAGAAAGTGGAGGTGTTGCTGTTTTCAGTGGCTAGAACAACAAAACGCCAAGCCCTTGGAGAAGTAGAGCATAATGATGAGTAGAGCAATGAGAGGATGGCAGAAAAGGAGAGTAACAATCTTAAAGTAAGTATTTTTGTATTGGGAGAGGCACAGGGACACAGGAAATCTTAAGGTTAAGAGGCCCAGTCGGAGCAGAAGCAAGCTTTTCAACAAGTGAGGTAGAGTTTGCTTGCGTTGGTTTGGTTCATTCAAGCTGAAAGGTAAACCCTGCTGATGACTCCTTGGGGCTTAGCCATTTTCAGGGTGACCAGGCGAGGTGTAGTTTAGAGGAGCAGAGGGTGATGGGAATGGGGTTGTTTAAGGCAGACCTGTTCTCCAGGAGCGAGAGATAGGTGAGGTGGATGAGTTATGGGCTGGGGGAGAAGGTGCCCGAGAGGGGCAAGGGTAGTCATGTGATGATGAAGACTCCAGGGGAAGAAGATTGTCCAGCAAAAAGGAATTTCCAGCTGGGCAGTGGTGGCTCACAGATTTAATCCTAGCACTCAGGAGGCAAAGACAGGCAGATCTCTGTGAGTTTGAGGCCAGTCTGGTCTACAAAGTGAGTTCTGGGACAGGCTCCAAAGCTACAGAGAAACCCTGTCTTGAAACCACCCCCTAAAAAAGAAAGGATGTCAATACACAGGCTCAACTGGGCTAAGGAAATAAGGAGTGTGTGTGTGTGTGTGTGTGTGTGTATGTATGTATGTATGTATGTATGTATGTATGTAAGTAAGTATTATCGTGGTTAGAGCAAGAGAAAGGTGGTAGATCCAGAGTAAATGAAGCTTTTGTGTCAACTTGTGGTTTAGTGAAGGCATTAGTTCATTCCATCTTTCCTGAAGATTTGGGTCAGTGAGGCAAAATAGTCATAAAAGTCAGGGTTGATCATTGTAGAAAATAAAGCATCCTTTAGATATAGGACATAGAAATGAATAATACATGAGAAGAGATGAGGCAGAACCATGCATGGGTTGGGAAAGACAGGGCAAGTAGGGAGGACTGAGGTGTTAATGACGTGGTGTCCTTGACCAGATGCCATGAGTCATCTGGTTAAACTACTGGAAAGATAGAGGCATTACAGGAAGAGTGGGTCTATGATGGTGGATTTTAGTTCCTGTCAATGTTCAAGAGGGATGGGGATTGAGAACAGCAAAGAAAAGGTGGAAGTATAGGTGGATGTGATGGGAAGTAAGTGCAGGGGTAGAGATGTCCCATACTATGTGACTTATAAAGGAGGGTGGAGAGGCATGGGTTTTGAGGAAAGGCTGCAGAGGACAAAGAGTATTTAGCTATGAGAGGAGGGGGCATGGAGAGATTGCAATAGGTCTCCTCCTAATGAAGGGAAGGGTGGGCAGGTAGATATCACCACAAAGGAAGGGGGGAAATGAAAGTCATTGGTTATGCCCAGCAGGGGAACTGTTGTGTTGGGGAGTCAACAGCCAGCCCATTACAGAGACCTGTGGAGGCTCACTTCACAGTCGGAAGGCTCCAGTGGGAAGGCAGTACTGATGATGAGGACTCCATATCTGAGACAAATGAGATTGGTTTTGCCTGCCATCCAGACGTTAGTCTCCTCCATTTTGATGAGAAGTATGTTGTTGAGGTTGGGGTCTGAGGTCCCAGGGCACCATCAGTCTTCAGTTTCCAGGCTCAGAAGATTGACAAAAGTATCCTGTGAGGGATTTTGGGAAAGGGATGGGCTTAATTTGTCTTGGCAGGAATGGACTGCCAACCTTCCAGTGTCCTTCATGTCTGCATTGTGCCCATGGCTTTCGTGGTGGGTGAGGCGACAGGCAGGCTTTGGCTTTAGTGTCTGAGTTTCTTCATCAGAAGTTGGTGGTACACATTGTGACCCCATCATCTTGGAAGGAGACTACAGGGCTGCAGCCAGGAGCTGGTTTTTACGTTTGTCTCACACCATTTATTGGTTAGTTTCTGCTTCGCTTGGCTATTAAAGACCTCAAATGCCATTTTTAACATGTCTTCCTGAGGGGTTTGAGGGCCCTTTTCTAACATTTTAAACTTTTTAGGGATATCAGGTGTGGCCTGGAAGAGGAAATTTAGTTTTGAGGCCCAAGATGCTCTCCTGATAGTTGAGGTATAGATGAGTGTCCTGGATTAGGGCTTTGGGCAATCACCCCATGAATTCAGTTGAGTTTTCATCAGCCTTGTGAGTTACGGTCTGCAGTCTGTCAAAATTAGCCACTTTATAAAAGGCTTTCTGAAACCCTACCAGGGTGTAAATAATTATTCTAGTTGACTGCCCAGGAAGAATCTGGGTTGTCTTCCATGTGAACAGGAATCTGATAGTTCTTGTTCAGACCCACTCTAAGGACCACAATAGCTTCAGGTTGAAACTGTTCATCTGTGGGATAGCCCTCACCCACCAGAACCTGAGAGGCAATCCAAATATATTCTGATTTATCAGGGATAACGGTAGAGGACATAGCTACATAGAGAACATGGCAAGTTAGTCATAGAACAGGGTGAGAAGATGAGACTTTTTGGAAGCGCTGACTGAGAAGGAACCCAGGTAGTTTTCAATCTGAGACAAGCCAGGGAAGTTAGATTTTGGTGGCAGAGGGGAACTTGATGAAATCCATAGTGGGTGGGAACCAAGGTAAGACAGATATCAAATCTAATTGACGTGAGTGAAGTGTTTGGAAAGTAGGAGGCAATCCCATACTCTTAAAGTTTCTGGTTTAAGAAATCACAGGACCAGTTCAAGGTTCTCTGAGCTCTTGGCTAATTGAGTGATAGTCCAGTAAGAGTTGCCAGGATTCTCAACCAAATTTTCTTGTAACCAGTGAAAAGTCTCCTGTTTGAGACAGGGTTCCTCTGTATAATAACCTTGGCTGTCCTGGAACTCACTTTGTAGACTAGACTGCTCTTAAACTCACAGAGATCCACCTATTTCTGCCTCCTGAGTGCTAGGATTAAAGATATTCACCAGTATGCCCAGCATACTGTATATGGGGAACATAACAACATTCATAAAATAAGACTGTATTGTCATAAGACCATGTAGTTCTACAAAGAATACAAAGCAAAATCTTTTAAGAGATATTTAAATCTGAACAGTCAATTTCATTTCCACCTTACGGACAATAGCTAATACACTCAGAAAAATCAGTG
This sequence comes from Dicrostonyx torquatus, assembly GCA_028555095.1. Classification (NCBI taxonomy): domain Eukaryota; kingdom Metazoa; phylum Chordata; class Mammalia; order Rodentia; family Cricetidae; genus Dicrostonyx; species Dicrostonyx torquatus. Next base: position 2,324,511 of record JAQHUG010000244.1, on the reverse strand, counting down.
TCCACTGTCAGATGAATAGAATTTTGGTATATAACAAAAATAAAGTAGTATGAAATAACAAAAGGAAGTCAACCCTGCTATATTTGATGAACACCTGAGTCTTTCTGTGACTGCAGAATTATTATTTAATTTTTTGGAGGAACCTTATAGTGTTTACGTGGTAATTCCAGAATATTTTAACAACAATACACAAGTGCTGAAACTACTGCTTGTCTTTAGTTTTCTTCTCTCATTTTTTGTAGCACTTGTTTCTGTTATATTCACATTGGCTATCCTAGTGGTTGAGTAGTGTTTTATACTGTGTTTTTTTCTTTGAATTGGTCCTATAGTTATGCTGAGTTTTCATATGCTTTATGATCATTTATTTATTTTATTTGGAGAGTTGTTTGTACTCATTTTTGCTATGAATTTTTTGTCTTATTGTTATTTTTGACGAGCTTCACAGTTCCTTCTATTTTCTGTATATGGTCCCCATAATAAATATACAGTTTGCAATTATTTCTCACAATTTTATGGCTTACTTATTCATGCTCTTGATTTTTTTCTTTCACAGTGTGGAATATTTCAAGTTTAATGTCATATACATGTCTCTGTTTTTGTCTTAGTTTCCTATTATTTTGATCTCTTGCTTGAAAAATAAATGTAAAATTTGTCCTACCATCCCTTTCTTTGTATTTTATTGCAGTTTGTTATTTTGGATCTTGTGTGTAGGTCCTCAGTGCATTCTGAGTTATTTTCTGTGTATCATGTAAGGGACTAGCTCATTATTTCTCATGTAGATAGCTAGCTTACCAGCACCTTGCACTAAAGAAGTTGCCATCCCCTCTTGTGTAGTTTCTCATACTTGTTGAATCTATTTGATGTTGAATTTAAGTGCTGCTGCTGCTGTGCTCTCTATTATTCATCTCTATCATTTTGTAGAATGTTGTGCTACTTTTTCCTCTGTAGCATGTTTTAAAATCAAGAAAATGAAATAGTGAGAACATTTTGCTCTTCAAGGTAGTTTAATTATCTAGAGATAATTAAATCTAGATAATAATGTATTTTATTATGCTTTTTATTTCAATAAATTTTATGCTGAATTTTTAAATTTATTATACTACGTCTATAGATTTCTCTGGGTCATATAGACATTTAAAAATATTAATTCCTGCATTTATAAGCATGGACTATCTTTCTGTTTGTTCTTACATTGCTTAATTTATTTCAGGAATGTTTCATAGTTTCCAGTGACAAGTATTTTGTTGTCTTGGTTGAATTTAGTTTTAAGTATTTTATTGTCTTTGAGACTTTTTATAAATGCAGGGATTTTAGCTTCAAATCTTTCGATACATAAATTGGAGTATCTCAATGAGTCAGGAAACTAGGAAGGGACCATGGGGTAAGAGATTTCAAAGGAAAGGGATAGAAGGCAAGAGGGACAAAGGAAAGAAGGAGCAATGAAACAAAGTTATTTGTGGGATGACAGATTGGAGGAAGGAAGTATGGGGACTGATTCTAAAGATCTTTGACTGTGTCCTATGAAAAGCTATCTAAGTATCGTAAGTACACACACACACACACACACACACACACACACACACACACACACACGGACACCACTGTTTGTCAAATAAAATCCCAGTGTTCGGTATGTGTTATTTCTTTTTGAGTTGTTTCTCATTAAGATCTCATAAACCACTCCAGATATTACAGGTTATTGCTGTTGCTCCTGGTTACCCTAAAGAACTTGATGATCAAACCCTGTTGCTGAAGACACCAAATACCTGAGTCATAGGGTATTCAGAAGTCAAGCTCTAAGCTTGATTCCTATTGGATAACTTTCACAGTGCTGCAATTCTATGCATACTACCAGGGAAGAAATGTCATAATCTGTCTGTGAACTGTATGATATAATTATTATATATTATAATATTATATTATAGTATTATAGCTCTGTACCTATAGTAACTCCTGATCTGGAAATACATGAAATCAGGTGCAACAGTGGCAAGAAAGTTATAGAAATAACCAAGTACTTCCTGATTGCATTTGAAGTCGGCTTTGTAAGATGGAATCCCCACTACTCTTAACCCATGGCTGGTTAGGTTACAGGCCTTATGGGAATTCCTAGAATCTTGGACTGTTATTCTCCTAAATGAACATAGTAATAAACTTCCCCTAAGTTCTTATAAATATACATGTAGAGTAGAGCATTTCTCAACCCTTATCAGAAAGCTTCTTTTAATACAGCTAATACAGTGAACAATGGTCAACATGGAGAGAATTAAAGATTGTGAAATGCTCATCTCTAAATGGGACATCTATATTATACCCTATTACACACAAGGCTTGGAGATTACTGTGGAAGAAGATATGGGAAGTTTGTAAAAGCTAGAGAGAGTGAATACCCATTGTAAAGAAAAGAATATTTGCTGGATGTGATATCCCAATTGCATAGATGAATTCACAGTGGCTATTATTGTATGCCCAAGAACAACATAAGCTCAAGGAAGCCAAAGTTCATAGGTGGATGGGGAAGAGATTCATGAAATCCCACCCCTATTTTGAGGATTATTGGTAACTAATGGCTATTAGAAGGAAAATCAATTATTTTGAGGAGTGCAGGCCTCCGACTTGTGGTACTCTATCAATACTGGGCCCACACTGGGAGTCTTCTTGAGTATCCTGTTGTTGCCTGTGGGACAATTCTGTATTCTGTTATGTTATAAATAAACACTGATTGGCCAGTATCCAGGCAGGAAGTATAGGTTAGACAACGAGACAGGAAGTAGAGGCCAGGCAATGAGAATAGGAGAATTCTGGGAAGCAGGAAGCTCCCTCCACAGGCCTGTTCAGACACCAAAGAATCAGGATGTTACCTGCCCCACTGAAAAAGGTACTGATCCATGTGGCTAACAAAAATAAGATTAATGGGTTAATATAAGTTACAGGATTAATAAGAAACCTGAGCTAATGAGCTAACTTATGGAGACCTCTGCGTGAGTTTTCTTTGAGGCTAAACGGCTGCGGGAACTGGGCAGGACAGAAACCCCAACAAGCAGGCCCTTATATTACAGTTGCCTTGTGTTCTGAAGATTCTGTGGTTTTGGATCTGCATGTCAGGCCCTCTCACTTGCTCCAGCTGTTCATAGATGAGGTGGGTGATGGGACAGGATACCTTGTCGTCCTGGTCCCGGGCCTGGGTGGTAGCTGTGTTGGTCAGCCTGCCAGCTTTCCCTCATAGTCACCATCCAGGCAAGCTCTCCAGCACTGTCCCTGCTAGCTCACCCAGTGTAGCAGACAGCGAGGAGTAGGGCCAGTTCTGCACTTGCACCCTCAGGTCTAGCTTACCCACACTCACAGCATGAGGGTCAGGCTCTACTGTTTGCCCAGGTGAGATGCAGTGTCCACTCTCCTGATTACTGCCCTTGGTGAGGGGCAGGGCCAGCTCTCCATTCTCATGCCCGTGAGGTTGTCTTTCCTACCTGTTGTAAGTGGCTAGGGGTCGGGAGGTACGAAAAGGTCATATTTCTCTTATCAGCCGTCCAGTGACTTACTAGGAAGCGAACAGGGGGTAGCTCTCTGTCTCTCATGCCTACAGGCTTAGCTCACCTCTGCCCCGCCAACAGGGTCAGCTCTAGTGTGCTGCCCAGGCAAGAGACTGTGCTTGCTCTCCCGTGCACTGAAGCTGATGAGGGGCAGGGACAGTTCTCCCATTCTCATGGCTCCAGGACCAGCTCTCTCACCTGCTGCAGGTGGCAAGGGTGAGGGGCGGGAGGGCAATTTATTCCTCACCAAGGCCACCACATGCAGGTGGTCGGCACTCCCGCTCTCGTGTACCGTGGTCACTCACCTGTGGCTGCTCCAACAGCATCAGTTCTATTATGCTGCCCAGGCTGGGTGCAGGGCCCGCTTTCCTGAGTGCTGCAAGCGGAGAGAGGCTGGATCGGTTCTCCTGTTCTCTTGACTCGGAATCCAGCCTTTCTGGCCTGCAGTAGGTTGCTAGAGGCAAGGGTGAGGAGATAGGAGAGTATCTCTCCGTTGCCCCTGCCACCACATGTCAGACCACTGGGAGCTCTTCCACTCTTACATAGTCAGCGCCAGCTCACCCGCACCCCTGCAGCAAGGACAGCTCTGCTGTGCTACTCTGGGGAGGTACAGGGCCTGCTCTCCTGAATGTTACAGTTAGGGATGGGCAGAGACAACTCTGTGCAATTCTATGCTTACTGCTTTTGGTGGCAACAGAAGCCACAGACATCGACATAGACCAGTGCTGCACTAGGGCCATGGAGCCAGACATGGCCCAGCTGTAGGTTAAACTCATAGGATGCTCTGGCCATGGGTGTGCATGGGCCTGGCAGCAGCACAGCCCAAAGGCCATAGGTGGAGGCCCAGATCCTGGGAAATGGCGTGGCCTTTGGTGGCAACACGGGCCACAGACATCAGCACATTCTCAGGTTGCGTTAGGACCACAGATTCAAACATGGTTCTAGGCACAGCTGAGCCCACATGTCATCGTGGACCTAGCTGACACTGAAGATCACCCATAGATCATCACCGCTAAAGTGGCGGCATGGTCCCCAAAGGACCCTAGGTGGCAGCCCAGACCTCGGGTATCCATTCAGCTTTTGACAGTAACAGAAGTCACTGACATCAACACAGATCCCTAGCAGTAGGGTCACAGACCCAGACACGGCCTACTTCCATAGTTTGGAGTTTGGCTGAAGGGTTTTCTTATGTTGAAAGCTTTTTTTTTAAAAAACAAAGAAGGTATTTAAAACAAACATTTCCTGCATTGATGGAATAATTATGCGATGTTTGTCATTAGTTATGCTAGTATGTTTCATTGCATTGATGTTGAATAACCCTTGCATACCCAGGAGTAAGCCTAACTTAGTCACAGTAGATGTGCTATGCTTGGAGAGGAGCTCAGCCACGGAAAAATGCCACACATTCCCACCAGCTTCAGTGCGTGTCCTCTGGTGTTTGAGCTGAACTGAACGCAGGAGAATCTGCTTAGTTTGTCATAAAGCTGGCTGTTCTGGTGTCATCATGATGGTCTCTCTAGGGGAATGCAGATCTAGGCTTGCTTTTGAGCTCTCTGTGATGACCTATGGACATTTGCAAAATGAACCAACTATTTTGTGTTTTCGTTTCTAAATTGGATTCCAAAGTGAATGTGTCAGTTGGTAAGGACATCTCTGGCTCACTTTTATATTTGTTCTCTCCATTCTTGTGTGCAATACACTCTTTTTTATTAGAAGGTGACAGACCACCATTATTCTGATCTCTCTCTTCTATCTTCTTCTTTAGGGATTAGCAATATGAGTTACTTCATTTCTTTTTATTTTCTTAAGGAAATTTGAAGCATAAGATGCAAACATGTCTTATTTTCCTGATGTGTGTGTTTTTTGCTTTAATTGAAGGTTTTGACAACCCTGTTGCACCTGTCTTATCGTTGCCATGTTTCCAATGCAGTGTTCATTTGGTGTGTTTCCCTATCTTATTTTGCTTGGTAGTTTTCATGATATTTCAAATGTTTTCATGTTTATTCATTATGATCTGTAATCAGTGATCTTTGATGCTATTATTATAATTGTTTTAAGGCACCATAGACTATGTTCGTAATCAACAAACTGAATGGGCAAATGTGTGTGTGTGTGTGTGTGTGTGTGTGTGTGTGTGTGTGCATGCACGCGTGCACTGTTCAGCTCACAAATTATCTTCCTAACTATCTTCCTCTTTTAGGCTTCTCTATTGCCTGAGATGTAACATTATTGGAGTTAGGTCAATTAATAATGCTAGAGTGGCCTCTAAGTGTTTTAATGTAAGGGTAAGTGCATGCCTAATTTTAAATAAAAAAGTTAGAAGTGAGGGAGGAATGTCAAAGGCCCAGAGAACTTGAAAACAGGCATTTTGCAACCAATTAGTCAAACAATGAATGAAAAGCTCTTGAAAGAAATAAAACCTGTAGCTACAGTGAACACGCAAATGATAGGAACAAACTATTGCTAATGTTATTATAAAGTTTAGTGGTTCCCACGCAGAATCAAATCACCCGCAATGTTTTCTTAAGTCATAACTTATCCATGACAAAGATCTTAACTATCTTGAATTCTGTAAATGTTGAAGGAAGAGTAAAGACTTCTGAAGAAAAGTTGGAAGCTACAGAGGTTGTTTTGTTAGGTTTAATGAAAGATATAGTGTCATGAAGATATAGTGAAGCAGTTGGCACTGGCGCAGAAGCCTTCACTAGTTCTCTGGAAGGTCCAGCTGGAAGTGATGAGGACTGTCTGTTAGACTGTAATGAAGCTTTCATGGAAGGTGGTAGACGCAAGCAATCACCTTGTGATGGAAGAAAATGCAGTCAAAGTCTTCCTTATTTAGAGAAAAGTCAGTATTTGTCTTCAAAACTTCAAAAACAGGTGGATTCTCCTGTTAGGGGATGCATTTGGTCATTTTACTTTGAAATCAGTGGTCATTTACCGTTCTGAAAATCCCAGAGCTACTGTGGGTGGTACTCAGTCTACTGTACCTGTCTGTGTTCTACAATGAGACAGCAATGCCTGGATGACAGGATATCTGTTTACAAAA
>JAQHUG010000244.1:2286016-2303762 GCA_028555095.1 Dicrostonyx torquatus | reverse complement strand
CAGCACTCAGTTATGTCTTCCCCACTTACCTATGTTCTGCCCTGCTATAGGTCCAAAGCAGTTTCCTTATTCATTAATAGTAATCACAGCACACAGAGGGGACTCCCACATTACCTCCCCTTTTCTGTTTAAATAAAAAGGAAGCTTTTAACTTTAAGATAGTACAATTACATATAACAAAATAGGTATCAAGCACGAATTACAGTTAAAATATTTAGATCTACATTATCTTTTACCAAAACTAAGGAAAACTATAACTATCTATCTATTCTTCAACTCCATTAAACACTCCAGAAGAATATGATATTACCTAAGTAAACAGGAAGTGCATTGTAAACAACTTCCAAAATTCTAGAATTGACAGAGACATCTCACTGCCTGGACAGTCACCCAAAGTTCTTTTGTATTGTTGGGGCACCCTTCTTCAGCCTACAGGCCCATAATATCCAGCAGACTTTTCCACAAAGCATGAAATTTCAAAGACAGTTCTGCCTATATTGGCAGTTTGTCAGTCCCTTTTTTCTTCTGTGTCCTGCAGAATGTTTAGCAGACTCTTTCATGAAGCAGGAACCCTGAAGGGTGATCTTACCTTTAGGCAAATTCAGCAGTCATTTCTCTGTGGATTCTGCATGTCCAGTTAAGCAGTCCAGGCAAGAATAGTTTCTTGCCCAAAAGACTAACCAGCTCCATAAGGATGCCCATCTTCCTCTTGAAGTAGCTTGTGCTGCCAGGAGCAGATCTCATTATCATGAAAAGTTCTAAGTTATTAAAACATTTTAAATGCCATATCCTAAAGGTCTCTGAAAGATTTGAAGAATACCTATCCATCTGAAATACATCTCTGTAAATCTAGAAAATCTAACTAACACAAGTAAAAGCTTGACTATTTTAGATGATTGTCCGTTAACCTATATTTTTAAATTATACATTATGTTTTTAAATGAGCTACACAAACATAATACCTTAATCAAGGACAGAAATATACATATACAGTACAACAAAATTTACCTTAAATTTGTATCAATAAACCAAGATCTATACCAATGTAAATTATTCATCTCCATAGCATATCCCCCTTTGAATGTAAACAAACATTTATAGACAATATTTGAAAATATGGGTGTAGTTCTGTTTAAACTTCTTCCTGCTGTTTATTGGATGAAGTAATTCTTTGAAGAGTCTTCAAGGTGACCTTCAGAGGTCTTGTTCCATCAAACCACACCAGTCTGGAAGCAACCCACAGGTTCATATCCTCTGTGGAAACAAAAGAAGAACCTCTTTCCCAAAGCAGCATATCTTTAGACCCAAATTTGGAAGTCATAATGCCTTTATAATATACATTCTGGTTTAGCTTAGCAGCCCATACAATGAAATGTCTCTTTTTACTTAGATCTTTCACAGTCAAAAGTTCAAATATAACACAATAATATAAATAGCAGACTCTATGAATTTTTCCACTTTTACATGGCTTATTTTTCTTTACTCCTTTTAATCTATGACTATCTGTACTCTGTCTTTTTAAAGACTTTAATCTTTTTTTATAAAAGCATTAGCTTTATTTTATGATTTTCTACACTCTTTTTCTTCTCTCTTTTAAGCCTACGTACATTTATCCAACACTATGACTTATTTGCATTTGTCTTTATTGCACATCTGTAATTATGTTCTAACCAGAAATGCTTCTTAAAATGCTAAGTGCTTCTTAAAAACATAACTGTGCCATTGCTAGGATAAATATAGAAGTACCTGCTTGCTTCCCCTCCCCAAGTCCAGCATGGCGGAGCTGCTCGCTGTGTCGGAGAGCCATGCACACTGCCCCACTTCCAGGCACACAGCCGGTCCAAGCAGCAGTCTTCTCACAAACCCCATCTAAATACTTGGTCTCTCAAAAGAACCAGAGTTCCTGTTAACAGCAAGGCCCATGGCCAGAAAGCTGCTGTTTTGAAACTACATGGCTGCTACTGCTAAACCAGTAAGACCTCTCTTAAAGGAGCTATGGCATGCCATCAACAAACAGCAAGAGGCTGTGTTAAACTCTGTATTTTTGTGTCTAGAATTCCTTTTCAAGTTCTCTCAAGTTTTTAAGTGGATTTAGTTGGCTTCGTTGGGTACCAATTTGTTGGGGGCAGCTACTTGTTTGTCCAGGCCACTCAGGTATCTTAGACCTGAAATAACCATACAGAAACTGTATTAATTAAGTCACTCCTGGCCCATTAGCTCTAGCTTCTTATTAGTCTTACATCTTAATTTAGCCCATTCCTATTAATCTGTATATCACTACTAGGTTGTGGCCTACCAGCAAAGTTTTAGCATGTTTATCTCCAGCGGTGGATCCATGGCATCTTTCTTGACTGTGGCTTCTTTCTCCTAGTTTTCAGTTCTGTCTTCCTGCCTACCTAAGTTCTGCCATGCTATAGGTCCAAAACAGTTTTATTCATTAATGGTAATCACAGCACACATAAGGGACACCCACATAATTTATGGAAATATAAAAGTTACTAATTCATGAAATATATATTCTTGAAATTGTTTGGTTTATGAATATAAACATTATGAATATGATTTCTGAAATCAAGGGTATAATTATACGATATTTATTTGGAAAGTCATATTGAAATATATGTCATAAAAATTCTCAAAACAATGTTTTACTTCTGTTGAACCATGGTAAATATTTGTCATTATTATTCTGTTACAAATAGTTTTTTGTACATAGTAGATATTTAAGCTGCATAGAATTTATTTATAATTGAGACCTATTACCCATAATCTATATACTCTACATATTCATTAATACATTTTATCTTCTCAAATCTGCTCTTAGGAAATGGCTGGTTTCTGGAGGATGTTGTGGTCAGGGATCCCACTACCAACCATGAATATGCCTTCCTCTGTCACAGGTGTGTTTACATTGGCAAGTCATTTTATATCATACAGTTCTAAGTTCATATATTGGTGAGAACTAGATAGTTTATTGATTATCCTGCTTCCAAAGGTTTTGTTATATAACATTTATGAAAATTAATCTTTTTATCAATTGCCATTACCTACCCTGGGCATGGCTGCATGCTTTCCAGTTATCACTGTGTGCCTACAGACTTGGTCTTGTATAGGTACCTGCAGCTGCTGTGAGTTCCTGAGAGTCAAAGCTGTGTCATATCTATTAAAGGTACCTTCCTGCCATCCAACACATACTTTCTTTCTATCCACTCTTCCATGATGCCTCTTTGGGCCTCGAAGAGGTAATGTGGTTGTTCTGTTTAAGGAGGACCACTTAGCAGCCACCTGGCTCTCAGTACCTAGACCAACTACAAGTCCCCATTAACTACCATTCAGTGAAAAGCAAATGTCCTTCAATCAAGTCTGAGAACTTTAATCTTTAGCGCCATTTATTATTTGGAAAAATATTATCAGTTTTATGTACAATCATTTTTTGTGACTGAAACTGAATTCTTTGGAAAAGTTTGATAGAGCTTAAAGCATGATTTTCCTTTATATGTTGGTAGGAAAGTAAGAATTGATGTAAAAATGTGGTCTTTGAAGAGACTTATCTTAAAAAGTAGTCAATTTGTATAATAAATGTTAATAGTAACCTTTATGAAATCACTGGCCCATTCCTAATGAGCCTTGACTGCTAATTCATTTCTGTAGCAGCAGTGAAAGATTTACTGATTTTTTTTCTGCACCCTTCTTCCTCCTTCACTATGGAACCAATAGTCGCCATTGTCTAAATAACTGAATTGGAGTTGGTAGATAGCTCATCAGATATGAAATCTATGCATTGGCAGTAGCAGCAGCACGAACTGTCTCACAGCAGATGGCGATTCTTCCTCCTCCATCCCTCTCTTCCTGTCATTTAAGGATCTTCCTCCCCATCCGTGCTGCTCTGCCTTCATTGCATCGGTGCCCATGTATTTCTCTGTTTCTGTTTTCTGTTGTTTCTAACTTGGGAGGAGACTTGCCAATGGGTAAATAAAAGGCTTGCAAACAACGGATACTTTCTTGCTTCCACAGATGGTTGGATGAAGGAGAAGATGACGGCAGAATTGTCAGAGAAATGTATGCCAGGGATAACACTGTCTTCTCTGTGAGTGAGTGTCATGAATACACATAAATACATATAGAAAATCAGGTTTATGGTGACTAAGCAAAGCACAGCACTCTTCAAATTAATCACCTTCTCTGTTTTGTTTACAGGGAAGAAGCTAGAACTTAAGAAAAAAGAAACAGTAAGGTCTTATTTAAAATAGTTTAGTACAAATAATTTCAAAGAGCCGTTTGACGTATTAAACAAAACCAGTACGCCATCCATCTTTGGTAAGGACTACTGATTAGTAGTTTCTTCTCTTCCTGTTTTCTCAGAAAATCTCTGCTTTGTTTATATTTAGTGGGCTGCTGAGAGCTGGAAGTTCATGAAAGGAAATACTCTGCAATTCTACAACAAGCTTACTGGAGGGTTTGTCCGTCTGCATCCAGACGGCACCGTTGATGCTGTGGGAGAGCAGACAGACAGATATGGTAACGTGATTCTCTCGTAGGAAAAGTGAGCTTGTTGGGTGTTCAGTACTGTAACTGCAACAAAATTATGTGAAGCAAAATGGGTGGGCACTGCCAGAAACACTTCTGATTCATTTTCCATTTGATTTTTGAACCCAGAAATCTTTTACTGTTGCCAAATTTTTGAGAATGTACTGTGACATGATTTTGGTTTTAAATGAGTCAGTCTATTAAACACATCACAAGTAAAAGTAGATGAACAAACAGAAAGTGACAGATAGATAGAAAACAGTCATCAAACCGAGCACTTACAGCATCTGGTTGAAAGCAGGAAGAGGACAAGGAACAAGCAGTAGATGGCTGAATATCAAATGAGGTCCGCATGACCTGCAGCAGAAATGGCAGGAGAAGCCTGTTGGGGTTTTCCAATGAAGAGGCCTGTGTGGAACAGTGTTTTCCTCTCAGTGAAGTTTCCCAGTAAGAGAAAAAAGTGAAGATAGATAGGAAAGCATCATTAAATCAAGCACTTGAAATATCCAGCAGAAATGGCTGGGGTAGCCCTGAGGCAGTCATACTGGAGTTCCTGTCTGGAACTCCAGATGCAATCCTGACATCTTGTTCCCATTGCAGGCACCTTTTACTGCAGGGTGAAAAAAGTAACCCTGTTGTGTTTTCCTTCTAGCTGTCCTGAAGGGCACGCTGTTTTAATCCCCTTCTCTTCTTTGCTGCTTTCCTTCTCTGCTGTCCTCAGGCTTCTCTAGGACACCGAACTCTTAGTAGACCCTGAAGATAAATACGCTTGGACCTGACACGAGGTGGCCTACTGTAGTCTCAGAGTCCACATTCAACAGGCACAAATGAACCTCACAGTTTATGAATACAATCTATATTATATATCCACATTCAGTTATGGACCCAATCATACCCCTGACTGGTGCATATGCCGTCTATATCTGTATAAATATAAGTCTCTGTACAATGATGACATCACTTAATGGCACCTTAGCAGATTGCTTTCTTCATTAAGTGAGACATGATTGTATAGTTTTACATCAGGAGATATATATATATATATATATATATGTATATATATATCAGAGAGTTCTGAGGAAGAAGGTGTTTGTAATGCATCAGTGATACACCCCAGTCTCTAGGGTTATCTGTAATTATTAACCAGTGTGATTTAATTTCATAAACGTGTTCAATTATTAACCATTAAGATGCACTTTATTGAGAAGACGAAATATCACTTACAGGTTAAATGAAGCAATTTTCTATTTTGAATGATCTGCTGAACATTTCACTTTTAAAACTATGACTTTAAATGAATTTAAATTGTAAATACATAAGAATTTTAAAATAATAGCAGTCTGTAGTTATTCTCTTTGTCAGTCCTGGTTGTTGGCTAAAACTATTTACAATGTAGTTAATTATAATAAAAATATAAATATTTAGTGGATAAATTGCATTGCTCAATGCTATGTAAATTTGTACATGTAAGTTGAGTAGTTTCTTGTTAAAAACTGAGTGTTTAGGAACTTACATCACTGAATAGTTACAATGGTCCTCCCTCATTTGATATGCTTTGACAAACTTCAATGTTTTAATTAATGCAAAATGGGATATGTCAGTGGGAAAGATAAGAAAGACAGGTTCAACTTAGAAAATCAAATTTTGTGACAATGAAATAATCCTACAAACACCATATTATGTCTTAATCTATATACTTTGTATTACCTATGTGTGTTCCTATATAAGGTATAATACACACACACACACACACACACACACGCATGCACGCACACACATATACCCAGAAATAAATTTTGCACACTTATTAGGAAATGAAATGAATCATGGGTCAAGAAACCAGTTATTTTAGAACTTATTTTATTCAAATACATTATACCCCAGAAAACCAAACTATATATATATCTTAGACATTTTCATATATATAGTGGGAAATATTTTCCCTTTTTACTAGTTAGAAACATTTAACTGAACTCTTTAAAGTGTACCATTGTAAGATTTCAGTGTGTAATTGAAGGGAAAAGAGCTTTTAAAGAATGTACTCCTTGTTAAATAATTAAGCATATTTTCCAGGTCTCTTCGATGTGATTTTCAACAAAGGGAATATATGCATTTTCCAAAGCCACGAGACGAGGCATCTCTCCCTTGCTCTTGACAATGGCTTTGCCACTGGAATGGTGAGTAGCAGCGACAGAGACACAGAGCACACTTGGTAACCCAGGCCCTTGCCCTGCCCTCCTGAACGTGGAGTTTACAGGTGTGCCACAGCATGGCAGTGGGCAGGAAAGTTTCTCTTTATTATTTATTACATTGTATGTGACTTGTCTCACGTAGGTTAATTTCATAAAATTATCAAACCACCCCTTTTCTTGGCCTTGTTACTTTGCTTTATATTTTGGGTTCAAAGAACTTAAATTGTTATTTTGTTTCATGACCTTTTGAAAATTTGAGGCATAAATGGCCATTTAAATAGGCAGATAACATTCAAGTTTTCAGTGCTCTTTTGGGAGCTACCTGAGTTTTGAAGGATTTAGGAATTATACTGTTAGGAAGAAACAAAATAAACAATTTTACCCAATTCTGTTCTGTACTGCTTAGTCTAGGTGTGAAAAGTGTCTTTAAATACATGTACTCTCTTTAAGGGCAAGCCCGGCATTTCTCTGAAGATGCCACCATTTAGGTTGGTTGGTAAGCAGTGTGTTAAATCCTAATGTGCGTAATGATGTTGAATCTGTTTTTCTACCTGCGGAGAGAATTCATGTTATACTGTTTAACAGAGGTAGACATGAGACATGAGATATAGGGTTGAGCTTCCCGGGGTTGCAATGTAGTACACGAGTTACACAGTCACTCAAACCCGCATTTAACTGAAGGAAAACATTAAATAAACTTCTAATGTCATGTGTAGGCCTACGATTTAGGCTAAGTGATTGACCAATCTTTTGTTCTCTATGAGGTCATTTCTTTTTTTGCTTTGGCTTTAGAAAGACACCCTGCATTGTGCTTCAGGGTACACAAAAAAGTCCTTTGTGAGTGCTTAGTAAATATGAATGTGGTCTGTACGGATTCTGCTCAGGTCAATGTAGAGAGGACAGGGCTGGGTGTTTGATTCAGCATACAGTGTCTATAAAACCCTGCTCTCCATCCCAACACATGCACACATGTGCGTACACATACGCACCCCAAAATAAAGGGAACAAAATAAACCCCTCAAAAATAATTCTGCTATGTTTTTCTAAAAAGGAGTTGACAAAATAATTCGCTTACATTTTTCTAAAATTGAATGAAGTCTAAGCCCTTATTTGCTAGGATGCAATCAACTGGTACGAAATTCTGTCAGCTACTGTCAGAGTTTATTTGTTTCACATAAGGTCTCACTGGTATGGAGCCTCTGACACTCTGCTCACTGTGCTGTTCTTATGTAACCTTGAATGGTTTCTCAAAGGCCAACAATCCTGTGAGAACCTCCCACCATTGGCTAGTTGAACTTTCTCAAGGTGGGTAGGCCCAACATTCAGGGGTTGCCAGAGAGCCCTGCTTCCTCCCTTGGGCACAAAGTGGGCACGTATGGCCTCGAACATGCCCAGGAACAGGAATGCCTTCTGCTACTGTGGCTAGGTAGTTTAAAAGCCAAATATAGGAACGAGACAAAATTGTTAATTTCACTTTTCAGTCCCAAGCAGTCTTATGCTACAAGGACTCAATAACTAAATGAAGAGTAAGTGGGGTTGAAATGCACATTACATCCTATGAATTCGTCCTGACACCAGGCTGATTTGTATGCAGTAGTCTTTCATGGGTTCTTGCTTCCAAGAATGTCCTTGGAACAAGTCACTGCCAATAAGGCTGGGTAAGTGGGAGTGACAAAGTCCTGATCAGATGCCTAGTTCAGGGACTCTATAGCGTATACACTGATGTCAAGAGATTTTAAACTCCATCGTTTTCCCTGTTCCTTCAGGGTTGGCTTCCCTCATTCTCTTTCAGGCTAGTGGAGGAGCCCTCACCGAGCTGCGGGTGCGTTATCAGCCCAACCGCTGTGTGCTTCTTGAGTCTGCCCTGTGTCCTGGTCACACCCTGCTTGTTGATCGTCGTGGCAAAGTAGCTGACGAGTCCTCTTCAGGCTATGCAGAGCTTTCAAAAGAATTCTTGGTTTTTGTTAAGGTAAACTCGATGGAAATCGTCAGGGCTTATAGGCCCAGCCCCAGCTTTCTTCTGCCTTTTGAAAGGTATGGAAATACAGTACTGAGGCTGCATTTCCAGAGACAGTGAGACTGTGATGGGAGTAACATCCTGTACCTAAGAGGATGGGGGTTTGCAGGTTAAACTGCAGATGTGAATTCCTAATGGAACCTTAGCAATTTTTTGTATTGAACTTTCCCAACCCTTAGAATCTGTACTCCTTGATTGTTAGATAGGTGCAATTCTGACCTAATGCTTACGTCTCTTTCTTTACAGCATATATATATATATATATATACATACACACATGTGTATATATATATACACATGTATATATATGCTATATATGTATATATAAAAGCTATTATAATATAACACATTACCATTATAATATAGTAACTGTAATTTGTAGTATTGCTTAAAGTATTCCTTTACAGAAAGCTTTACCATATACAAGACTAATTTTAATAAAATCATCAATATCTTGAGGGTAAAGCCAAAGACTTTCAGGAATATTGTAATTCTTGGCAAATACAGCAAAATTAGTAAAGGGTGGATCATGATTCCAACCCAAGTCTGCCATTCAAACATTTTATCATTATTCTATATAAATACTTTCTCACATTATTTTACTCAACAGAAAGTAATTTTAACTCATCCTAGGTTCAACAGCATTGAAACAAGATTTTTACTGTGTACATATGTGTTTTTACAGCATTAAACGTGATCTTTTTCTATTTAACTCCTTGGGCATATGATAGCATACTATATAGTTTGACAATACCTTCCCTGCATCTTTTATTATTTTTTAGCTTTGAAAACTAGAAATTGAGTTTATGAATTAAGATACAAAATTTCAAGGCTAAAGGAAAATATTCATCCACATTTTTCTTCTGGAAATGTATCCGTTCTTGCTTCTGTAGAAGCCAAGCCAGGTGTGCTGTTAGAGGGAACAGTATACACCATCTGTTCACATCTGTCCCCACTGCAGCTAGGGTCCCTGGGCTCACTCTCCAGGCTTGGTAATTCACTGGAAGGACTCCAGGAATCACAGAAGCTAGCTATCATGCTCAGAGTTTCAGCTTATCACAGAAAAAGGACACAGATCCCACCTGCACAATGGGAGACATGCAAAGCAGAGCTTCTGGAAAGCTGCAAGCATAGAATTGCCCTTGTCCTTTTGCTATGGAGTCAGGCCAGGGTGGTTTCTTAGTGCTGGCTTGCAGAGGTGCTTCAGGAACTTTCCTGACCAGGAACCTCCACCTGAGCAGTGGCGTCCACATTCTACAGCTGAAGGAGTCCATGTGGCTCGCTTAGTCTCCAGGTTCTCAGTAGGTTAACTGGCAAGGTATGCCCACACAAATCCCCACCCCAGTTCACACTGACTAGCACACAGAGTATGCCACACAAGTCCCCACCCTAGTCCATACTTCCACTTTCTGACTAGCACACAGCTTCCATACATAGTCAGACACTCCTCTCAGGTCTGATGCGCCAAGGCTTAGAGATGGCAGATCAGAAACTGAGGTCAAAGCTAAGCCTCTCTGGGCAACGTTAATGTCTTTACTACCTTGTTCCCTTCAGCATTAATTTCAGCTGTGTGTCTGTCCACGAAATAATATTTTCCTGACAGTTTCCTAGAGGAATAAACATACATTTTTTCAATTACTAGTGTGGACTACTTTTGCTTGTTTTGTTCCCCATATTCATATCTTGTAATTTTGGGATCTCACACTTTATAGAATGCATGTGGCTGATCCTTAGCCAATCCTTTGTGGCGTGAGTGTATTTCTGGCTAAATTTCAAGAGCTTTCTATACATTCTTCTTAAGCTAGGGCTACAAAGGATTATTCAAGTATACTTCAGTTGCAGCTGCTCGTTTTTCATTCTTTGCTACATTCATTCATTTAACTCCTATCCATGCACTGCATTCTGTAATTCAGGTACCCAGCATGACTTTTTTTATTTTGTTTTGTATGAATGTTAAAATTATTTACTGATAATGATTAAAATTTCATAAAAGAAGCCTTGGTGATTGTATCTTACTTTTCAAAGTGTCTATAGCATCAGAATCCTACCCTCTCAATAGATATACATACAAATATAGTCATAGGTAGAACTCCACCCGCAAGTTCTGATTTGCTGCTAGTGCAGTTATTTGTTCATTTTCTTTTGTTGCTAGCTGCTGGTAAAATCCTGGTCGTTGCACCCTCTCTATAGCTTTCTCCTCCCAGCATAATGAGAAACTTACACTCACTGTTTTTCTGTTTGCTTCCCGGAAGGGCACATTCCTCAACAGCGCTGTGGTTATATTGGCTACAAGCTTGTGTCAGGCCCTGTGTCTACAGCCCAGTGGGACCTGCACTGGAGCAGGGGACCAGTCAGAGCAAGCCTACTGGAGAGTGCATAGAGTCAGTTCTGGGATTTGCATGTTTGAAAGTGTGAAAAATGCACGGATGTACCTGAGGATTAAGGATGGACACTGTAACGGAACAGTAAGCATCTCTCTTATTTCCCCCAGCAAATGTTTAGGATGCTTGTGTAGTAGCCATAAGGACAGCACTTTCTGACTGCACTGATTTTATGCTTTATCTGCAAATACAGTGGGAACTGGGTATAATATGTGGCATGTTGTCTTTGGTGTTTCAATGAGCAGGGAGGGTAATTATGGGCCTAGTGCACTTAGACAAAGACTGAATCCACAGTGATGTTGAAACATTGTGCACATACAGAACACTAGGAATTGTGCTTGTGTTCAAAGTGATGCCAAAGACTCTGGTTAGAAGATGAGGTCTCCATCTCTTCCCACCTTACCCTATACCTCCCCTCCCCTTTCCTAACCCTTCCTATTCAGGCTAGCCTTGAACTCATGAACCTGTCCTTTCGCCTCAGACTCCTGCGTTCCAGGCTTTCAGGCATGGGTAGTCATCACACCTGAATGTATACCTACATTTCTAATGAGGTCTCCGACCTTGCCGCCCTCTCTGGTCTGCAAGCCTACTCCACAAAATCAATCTCTAAAATGTCCCAGATTACTGTCTCCCTTTTTTCTTAGTGCCTGGATCCCAACCCCTTGGAGCCCCATACACTTTGAGCAAATAATTTTAAATTCTAAGTGAAAGTTAGACATTAGCAATCTTGAGCCTTAGGAAGGCAATTGAAAGGACTATAAAGGAATGATTTTGCTTGGGTGATGGGATTTTTCTTAAAATTTGAGATAGAGTCTCATTATGTAGCTCTGGTTAGTCTGGAACTTACTATATACACCAGGCTGACCTCACACAAGGAAATTTGCAGGTCTCTGCCTCTTGAGTGCTGGTATCAGAGGCATACATCACCATTACCGTTAAATGGAAATCAAATTTCTTATCTCTATGAAATGGTTTAGTTTAAATGAGTAATAGAACTTATAGAAAGAATCTCTACATATATATAGAAGGGGTGTTTATTACAATGGCTTATGGGCTGTGGTCCAGCTAATTCTGTAACAATGACTGGTTATGAATGGGAAGTCCAAGAATCCACTAGTTCTTCAATCCTTGAAACTGGGTGTCTCAGCTGGTCTTCAGTATACAGTACACGCTGGAATCCTGAAGAAGCAGACTCTAATGTCAGCAACGGAATGCGCTTGAGAGCAAGAGGCAAAGAGTAAAACTTCCTTCTTCCATATCATTATATAGGCTTCTAGCAGAAGGCATGGCCTCTATTAGAGGTGGGCTTTCTCAGCTCAAAGGATCAGGATTAAAGGCATGTCTTCTTACCTCAAAGATCTAGATTAAAAGTAGACTTTTCAACTCCCAATTAAGCAAAAGCCTCTCAATAGTGTGCTCTCTATTTTAGGATTTAAGTTAATCACAGATGTAGTCAAGTTGACGACCAGCAATAGCCATCAACTTAGAAGTTCTTCTTTGTCTTCCCTGTCTGACACTTGGCTAAATAGTGACCATGCATGAAGTTACGGGAATTGTGAGAGGGAAGGCTCAAAACATCCTCAGTCCTCCAGGTTCCTGTCTGTGCTGCAGACAGAGATTTGTATATGTCATACTAGAAACACGAAAGTTTGTGTTCACGTTCACTCTTAATTGACAGTCATGATTAGCTTACAAATGCAAAATGAAATTACACTGATTTCACAGAAAATGCTGAGTTAAAGAGATGAAGTGTCTTGCTCACAATCTTTAAACAAATATTAGGCTAATTGGGATAAAAATAGATAACATTACAATGAAATCTTGGACTAGTTAAGTATGATGTCATCAAATGCTCAGTCATTTTATAGGAAGAATATCAGGGAGTTTGTTTCTCTCCTTATCGTTCATGCACAAGGTGCACAAGTCGTGAAGTAACATGTACTGTGGTGTGCATGCTGGAAATCACCAGGCAGAGTGTCTGGGGCACAAACAAATAGGTATGGCTCCAATGTAGGAATTGGTCCACACTGGCAATCTGTATCTACTCTGGATGGCAATCATAGGTCCATGGACAGCTCAGTGATCATAAACTGGAAAGTATACCAAGTGTAGCCAGTGGTGCATTCCCTGATATTGTCCCCAGAGCGGGGAGGAAAGCAAAGGGAGGACCACAGAGTTCCAGTGTCTACTACCTGGCCAGGACATGGTGGGATCCCTTATCTGCAGAGATAGCCATTGCCCCACATCCCAGAGCAAGCTATAAACCAAACAGTCACCATCACCATTGTCATGATCATTGTTAGCAGCAGCGGAAGCAATTACCACCCTGATTTGCACTCCAAACTAACATGTGTAAATGGTCTTCATTTTTTTATGTAGTTGCAATAATTGCCAGAAGGAAATTTCTATCATAAGTTTAATGATTTTAGTTATTAATATCTTTCCTCATCTATTGAAATGTCATAGCTTATATGTTCAGGAAAAGGTAGACTAATAGGTGAAAATCATAGAGGTTTACTTTATGTGGCAGAGAAACAAATAGAAGTGCCTAGCTTTCTATATAGATGAAGACCAAAGACCTGGGAAAGTCTGGGAGAGGTGTGTAGAGGTATAAACAAAGAGCAATGGGGTGTGATGTAATCATGGGTAGTAGAGACATAATAAAGCTGTTCACTGTACCATTGTTCATTCGAAAAGCTGGTAAGGAGTGGGTTCTTGGTTCTTGTACAGTGGTAAAGCTGGTGAAGGGATGGGGACTTGGTAAGGACAGTTATTCATTGGTAAAGACACCAGTGGCAGTGTTGAGTAACATCAGGTAATACTTCGGGAGATCATCCCACCAGGAAGCAAAGCTCTGATGGGTGAATCTCAGATTGGCAAGAGCTTTGACTCCAGAATGTCACTTGCTACTGCTGTGCCTTTTTGCAAGTTTGCCTCTGTGATTTTTTGCTGGTATCTGGCATGATGTGAATGGGTGTGGGAGGAATTCCCCACTGCCTTTAATGTAGTGTGATTATCTCATGGAAATATTCCATTTTACTGGGTATTTTTACCTGTGGATTATCATGAAGATGATTTTCTCCTAAGCTGTACAGTTTAACTGAAGAAAGAATTTTATATAATAATAGGTTAGTTTAAGCAAAATCTGAATGGCTGAGGGTTTTTAATAAATATAGTAAGGGATTATGATACAGATTAGTTTAGTGAAAAAATTAATATAGGAAAAGTTTTCCCCTGCTTCTGATAAAACAGGGGCTATCGAGGATAGAAAATAAGAACAAGGAAGTACCACACAGCAGGGGCTTATGAATTTCTCTTGAGGAGCTGTATAGACTGTGGGTTAGGTTAATGATTAAGAAAAATAATTGTGTCCCAGAAGGAAGCTAAGTTAGCTCAAGTTCTATTAACCTTAATGTTGGGAGATGTACCCATGGATATCCATGTGCATCATAGCTAAAGCAAAGCTTTAAATAATGACTTCAGGCTAGGCTAAGATGTTTTTGTTAGTCATTTTGAGGTAGAAAATCTCGGGGAACAATTTAAAATTTAGAAAGGCACGTAGTTGAGTGAGGGACTTGAGGTTAAAAAAACCTAGATCAAAGACAATTTGATTGTTATTGTTTGATATGCCTTTCATGGTAGGGTGGGTTGGTGATAAGGTGATGATTAATTCCTTGTACCCATTTCTGCCTCCAGCTTCCTAATTTAAAAAAACTGTTCATGTGTGGCTATGCATGTTGAGGTTTTAAAGTAGAGCTGACTGATGGTTTTTCATATTTAAAAGTTTAGATTTGTGATTATTTTAAGATCTTTATGATTACTTTTTAAAGATAAAAATAAAGTGAGTGATCCTTTCTTATTAACTAAAACATTGTAGCCTACCAGCAAAAGAACTGGCTGAGAAAAATACCTTGCTTGCTTACACAGTTAATCTATGACAAGTTACTTGGCCATAAATGTGTGTGGGTTCTTGGGGATAATTTGTTTTTCTCCTGTAATGTGTAAAAGGTTTAGTCATGTAAGGGATGTGGAAAACATGATGTTTTCTACTTGTAATCATTGTAGTCATTCACTTAAAAATTAAAATGTAACCGCGTTGTAATTTTATACTGCTTGAAAGATTTTGCTTGGGTATATAAGCTGTAAGTAAAAACTTAAGGCAACTCTGAAGGGGTACACATGAATAGAGGTAAGAAAAAGAATAAAGTGATGAGAGAGAGAGAGAGAGAGAGAGAGAGAGAGAGGACAGAAAGACCTTAAAGGTTTAAAAGTGTGTGTTCTCCTTTTTGCTGACCCTAGAGAGTTAAGTTTTGTCCCACTCTTTGACCCCAGAGAATTAAGTTTTACTCCCTCAGATAGAACAGTCAAATCAAGAGATTACTTCACTGACTCCATGGCTCCCCCTCGATTTCTGGGCTGCTAAAGGCTGGTCCTTACAGCAGTACTGAAGCTGGTGAGTAGTGGGCACCTGGTAAGGACAGCTGTTCAGCGGTAAAGATGGTGAATAGTGGGGACCTGGTAAGGACAGTTGTCCAATGGTAAAGCTGGTAAGTAGTGGGGACTTGCTAGGCCTCTTGTTCACTGGTAGTGCTGGTGAGTAGAGGGGACCTGGTAAGGACAGCTGTTCAATGGTAGAGCTGGTAAGTTGTGGGGATCTGGTAAGGACAGTTGTTCAGATTCTTCTTGGAGTCCATGGGGAGTGTTTCTTTCTTTTTATGAAAGCTTTATATGAAAGCTTCTCTGTCACTGAAGATCTTTAGAAAAAGAGGGGAAATTTTGGAGTGGCCTTTCTAGGTCTTTATCCTTGGTTCAGGTTTGTATCGGGATGGTAGGCAGCTCCTCCTTATGTTTTGCTGGTTTGTTTGTTTCGACAGACTAGGAGAACTTTAATCATGACAACATTATGAAGAAAAGATAAGAGATTCAGTGACCCCCCAAGCCTGTCTTCAGGACATTAACATGAACGTTAAATCTAGAGGAGAGGGCTAGTGCTATGCACAGTTAAGCAGTGTTGGTCAGAGTAAGATCTTGTTGACCAGTGTCTCAGTTCTGGTGCTGAAAAGTTCTGTCACTGCTAGAGAGGGGCAGTCTGGCTGCCATGAGATGATTATTCTAATCATCCTCCAAGGTACAGGCTCAGTTGCCTTCATTTAAGAACTGGTTTGATTTTGAGGCTCACCATAGCCACAAGTGTCGTTAGCTCATTCTTAGCATTCTTAGTAGGGTCATCTTAGTGTCTCTCAAAAGATGCTTATTAATTAGTCCTCTAATTCCTGGAACAGAAGATAGCTGGAGGGTTGGGACAATGACGAGAATCCTTTAGAGAGCTTTCTGGGATCTGAAACAGGATGATATATCATAGTTGACAGTAAGATGTTCTACAGCCTTGAAAGGGGATGAGAGAAGTTAGGTAGCATAAGGGTTTTAGCAGACATCCTGAGCAAATAAAATGCTCATGTGTACTAGGAAGTGGATGAATGACCCAAAATAAAAGAAACAGATACAAAATGAAGATAAAATAGTTTCTAAGTGTTAGTTACAGTGACATGTTTTGGGATCACGCTTTCTCACCTCAGACAATCGGGCATGGTCCAGATCAGTTTTAGCCTAGATGAGTTTTGCCTAGCTTTTCACTGGGTTTGGACCCTTGGCTATGACCCTTCCCAAGCTGTCACAAAACATTGGGGCTGATGAGAATTCTCTCGGCCTACACATAGAAAGCCATTTTGAGCCTAGAAGGCCTGAGTCACTGACATGAATCCCCTTAGGCTGTCCTCTGATGGTAATGCCACTAAACACATACTCTAGCATTGACTATTGTAGCCTCTCTCTCTGAATTTTCTTTACTAACATACAAAGAGAGGTGTTTTATTGTGACATACCCACAAATTGTTATATTTTCTTATATTTATATATATATAGTCTTCACTGTCCCCCTCTGTCCTTCTCTTGTTGACCCCTCTCCCTGCAGAGTTCTCATCTTCTACTTTCAAAACACACAAGTTCTAGTCCCATTTTTTTTATCCAACTTTATTTCTTTTGCTTGCCTCTCTTAGTTCCCTTTCTATTTTCCTGTCACACTCACACATGCATGCACATGTACATTTAAATCTACATTCTAAATGTGAGGGAAAACATGCATTTTTTTCTGTCTCTGGTTCATTTTGTTTGTCATAATGATGTCTACATTCCTTTCCATGTGACTGTCATTATTTCAATTTTCTTTATGGCCAAATAAAATTTCATGTTTGTCTGTATCTGTTCTATGTCTCTCCACCTGTGGTAGACATCTACGCTGGTTCCATTCTCTTGTGACTAGTGTAGAAATAAATGAGATGTGTAAGTATCTCTGTGCTGTGCTTAGAATTACTCTGGTGGTTTACAGAGAAGGGTCTCTCTGGAAAGTCATCATGCTTTAAAGCAGAATTTAATAGTTTTTCTCATCACAAAAGGGTAACATTTTAATTATATTTTTAAATTTAATTAAAATTTAATCACACCATTCTCCTCTCCCTTCAGGTCCTGTCATACCTCCCTCTTCCTCTCAAATTCATGGCCCCTTTGTCTTTAATCAGTATTATCATATATGCAAGTAAATATGGAAATGCAAACCTGCTGAGTCATTTTTT
>JAQHUG010000244.1:2273533-2285408 GCA_028555095.1 Dicrostonyx torquatus | reverse complement strand
CAAGTTCAGTTCAGGCACCCACTCCTCTGCTGCCCAAGTACCTAGCTGGGAGAGCCTGGGGTTGTGGAAGGGTGGAGATGGAGGAAGGGTGGTTCTTGGGGAAGGGAATAAGATATCTACATTAACGGGAGTCTTTTTAAGATTTGCAAGGGACTTGTCTCTTGAGGGGATCCCTGCTGAGTCATTTTAATGCTGCTCAAATGTGTCTGGTTTGAGGCCTGGCCACTTGCCATTGGATAACCAGTCCAGAGACTCGTCCCTGGAGAAGGCTAATTCTCCTGCTGTCAGCAGCCCTTCATTGTCTGTAGCTCTTCATCTAGGGGTGAGAATTTGTGAGAGTTCCCACATCCTCATCAACTGGTGTTATCATTGTTTAGGTCTCGTTTAAGCAACCATGTTGATGAGATTCATGAGTGAAGCCTCCCTGTCATATCTGAAGACACAGTCTTTCAGAGGCCGCATGAATCCATCTGCCCCTCTCCAGTGAGCTTTAGTTGTAGTTGCAGACATATCAATTGGGCCTGGGCACAACATAATCAGTTTTATGTTTTCCTGCACTTTGATCAGTATGATCAGTAGTGGCTTTCTGTAATGGTCTCTGCCCATGGCAAAAAAAGTTTTTGTTTTGTTTTCTGTGTATGAGACTAAATGTTAGACTGCAGTTTGGAACTATATTTGTTTAGACGTTGTAGTAGCTTATTCTCTATGATACATGACCCCATTGGCCACATTGCTGTGGTTCAGAGGAGTCACCACTGCTGGATGGGACTATTGGCTGCTTTCTTTTCTTGGCAGCTTACTCCAGCACTTTTTATTTTTTGTTTTTCGAAACAGGGATTCTTTGTAGTTTTGGATTCTGTCCTGGAACTAGGTCCTGTACACCAGGCTGGTCTCAATCTGCCTGCCTCTGCCTCTGCCTCCTGAGTGCTGGATTTAAAGGCGTGTGCCACCAGCAGCTGGCTTCAGCACTTTTTGACATCCTCAGAGAGGA
Source organism: Dicrostonyx torquatus (assembly GCA_028555095.1). Classification (NCBI taxonomy): domain Eukaryota; kingdom Metazoa; phylum Chordata; class Mammalia; order Rodentia; family Cricetidae; genus Dicrostonyx; species Dicrostonyx torquatus. Next base: position 2,284,417 of record JAQHUG010000244.1, on the reverse strand, counting down.
TGCTTTTTGGTCAGATTCATCTCAAACCCTTTGAATCCTAAACGCATGGTGCCTTCAGCAATCAAGTTGTATCTTCAACTTCTGGGGAGCAAGCAAGGGCAACAGCAGCAGCTTATTTTGTTTGTAGAGTTAAAAAAAATCTGGCTACTTCCCTTGAGCATTTTCTGCATGTTATAATAATATATTTAATGACTCAGTTTGGTTATGCGACTCGACGTTCTTCATGGAATGTTTTGTCAGTGGGATTCTGTAGCTAAGATGCAGTGTTCCTTTCCCCCTGTGGCTATTAATGCATAACAGTGAAGAGCGTCATTTCTCTCCCTGTATGTGACAGGAATCATTAGACTTGTTCTGGAATGTCACTGCGTTTGAAAACAATGAGAACATTACTATAATTACTGTAGTTTGTGTATATTTAGAGACTGAGGTAAAGTATGCGTACTGTCTCCAAGGGGCTATAAATGTGCTTTGAGGGAAATAGTAATGCATGCTCATATCACTATGCCTTAAAAGCCCAAGAGTGCCTGGTGCTGACTGCTGCTTCACAAATGTTTACTGTAATAAATTGAATTGAATAAATCATGCCTGGTTCCAATGTTCTTGCCAGCATACATCCGAGAACATTTCTTATAGGTAAACATATCTTTAAACCAAGTGATGTTGATTCTGTTACAAATGTTTCTATTTCTTTCACCAGAAAATGTTTATTCTGTAGGAGTAAATCACTTTAATAGGTTTTGATGTGTTAGAGATTAGGTTCATAGCAAACAACACGCAGTTCACTGGGGACAGTTTAAGAAGAAACAGCCTCAAAACAGCATGGCCTGAGCTCACCGTCAAACCAAGAATAAATGCAAATAAAAAGAGCTGTCGGAGTAGAAAGCAAGCAAGATTAGGGTACCAATGTGCTAAGCTGGTACAGGCAGGCATATCTTGCATGGTCAGGATGCTGGTGAAGGTAACAGTTCAGTTTGAAGAAACTAAGACTATTCTATCATTGATGATTTATCTAATCATATTTTTCTCCTCAATCAAAAGATACTTTAAAATAATAAAATAATAAAAACTTAAGGGTAACTCATGTCTGCAAGAAGTTGAAATAGTATGCATGTATACTTTAGTGTGCACACATTTTGTCTAAGTGAGTTATGGACTACAAAGTATAAAACCTAATCAGAGTTTTCTTTGATTTTAAGAAAGTAATTATGATCATATTTTACCTAGTCAAACATTTTATAAGAAATTTATTTAATAAAGTCCTATATGTGTATAGCCGTATACAACATAAAATACTTCAGTTAACTTTTGTATCAAATATCTACACATTTAATGCTACTATAGACCACAGTCTACATATTAGTCTTTCAATATATGCAGAGGGCTTTGAAGATAGCAATAATAATTTTATTATCAGGATCATACAGACTTGCTGAAGGAATATCACATCAAGTGATTCATCTTGGAAGAGAAAGGTGATTGGAACATTAGTAATATCAGATGTACAGAATCTACATTAATAGAATAAAAAAATAGTCTCTTCATTTATTAAAATACCCCATATTCAGAACCCCTGACTTCTGGTAGGTGCTCAACAAATACTGAATGAAAGAGAAGTTAAAAATATCATTTTGAATGAAGCCACTAGGACCTTTTCTTTACAAAATAGCCACAGGAACGCTGTCATAGATGCATGGTGAAAGCCCGCACCTGATACCCTACAGCGGCTTCATGTAGTCTGTATTGTTAACATTAAGAGGCTACGCAGGAACCTTTTGTATATAGAATGAACATACTTTCTGCTATTTTCCACCTGAATCCTTTAATCAGTTAATATTGGGTTAGAGGTAAAGTGGGCTTGTTTTTAAGGAAAAGGGACTGAAAGAAACTATGATGTTTTAAAATTTAGTTCTATTAAATTTAATTCTCAGATTTTCATTTGAAGGATAGAGATAGCATTCCTTGAGGTGACACTGAAAAAAAATATATGCAACCATAATCTAGAGAAAATAGAAATCCCGAAATCCCATGTAAGTGAGGCTCACCTTTCCCTTGCTTAGTCTTAGTTAAAAGAGTGATAACAGGCAGTTAGGCTCCAGTGTGAGAAGAGCGACTGTGATTGCACTTCCCAATCACTCAGGTAATGTTATTTCCCTTCTCAGATCTTTGATTGGGTTGAAGATTAGATAAATGTAGTTAGTTACTTTCTTCTCATAACTTGGCCAATTTATTGATTGCTTAAGAATTAAATTAGTTGACTGAGATGGAGGGGGGAGGGCCTTGGGCTTCCCATAGGACAGGGTATCCTGCACCATCATAAGGAAGCAGGGGGAGGGCAGTGGGGTAGTGGGGGAGCGGGAGGGCCGGGAACAAGGGGAGTAAATGTAAATTTTTCTTTTAACAATAAAAATAAAAAAAAAAACAAAGTGGTACCCGTGTTGATGCTCGCAGGAAAGATACGTCTCTGGGAAAGGTTGTTAAATTGTGCGAGTCAAGGGCAACTTTCTGAGCCCTTCAGTACGATGTGACATCAATATTCAGTAGGAAAGCTGTGCTGTGTTTGAGAGCAAAATAAAGCCTATAAATTTGGTATCTGTGCAGAAATTGGGTTTATCTGCAGAAGACCTAAGGTTTAAAAGAATGATTAGATTATAAAAACAAAACAGAGTTTGACTAAAATCTACACTGCTACATGCTCGCTGTTTAGTTGAGCTGCTTAATTTTTTCCCCTCTAAAATAGTATATTTTGTAACATAGTATCGTGGTTCCCCTGCCCAGTTCAAAGATTAATCTATTATAGGTCAGTAATAAAAGTGACACTTACCCACATACTTATTTAGTTTATGAGCTAGTCTGGTTGTTAATTTCGTTTCTTCCTTGGTTGTCTAGAGCAAAACTTGAAAATAAAAGTTCATAAAGTCAAAGACTACAATCACAGGACTCTGTTCTGCAGACTAATGCTAGGTTACAATATTATTGATTTGGTTTGTCTCTACACAGACCAGTGGTATATACTTTAGTAAGTTTCTCATTACTGTAATTAAATACAGGAAGAAATGGCTTATGAAAAAATGGTTTCTTAGCACTTAGCATTGGAGACACAGGCGTCTTGCCACTGCAAGACTCTATTGTAAATATTGAGGGCACGTGTTAAGTGGAAATGACATCTTGAAACAAGAAATCAGAGGTGTTCAGGGGTTAGGCTCATTCATTAAAATGCTCAGTGGTTTAAAAATCCTTTCAGATGAAAGACCAACTGATAACTTCACACTGGTCCCTGTCTGTTAAAGGTTTAGAAACTTGTAGATTTTATGTTGAAGTACAAGTTCTCAACACAGGAACCTTTGAGGATACACACAACTCAAATGAAAACACAGTGTTTAACTTCAAAGTGTAATACACATGTCTAAACAATCACAACTAGCATGCACAAATAAGAGAAACTGTGACATCTTACATTTTTGGGTCTGGGTGTTTCCAGCTTCATCTGTTCACCAGCAAATCTTATAATTTCATTTCTGTAACAGCTGGGCAATACTCCATTGTGCAAATGTACCTTTTTATTACCCACTCATCAGCTAGTGAGCATCTAGTTGGCTTCCACTTCCTGCTTTTGTGCTTAGAGTAGTGTAGAACATGGATGATCAAGAGTATCTCTAGAGTAGGAGGTAGAGTTCCTCGGATGTATGCCTAAGAGTGGGATAGACCATCATGTGGCAGATGTAGTTTAAGGTTTTTGAGGAACTGCCACGCCACCTTCCTCAGTGGCTGCACCAGCTTTCACTCCTACCAGCAAGGAATGAATGTTCCTCCTCTCCTGCATCTTCACCAGCACCGGCTGTCATTTGTTTTTATTAATCTTGGCTATTCTAAGTAGGGTAGGTGGAAATTTCAAAGTTATTTGCATTTCCCTAATAATGTTGAATATATGAAAAAGTATTTCTCAGCTATGTGTATTTTACCCCTTAAGAACTTTGTATTCAGGTCTACATCCCATTTTATTGTTTCTGTTTTCTTGGTGTTCAGTTTTTTGGAGTTCTTTATGTATTGTAAACACTAGCCCTCTGTCAGCTATATAATTGGTCAAAATTTTTTCCCACTCTATAGGCTACCTCTTTGCATGATGATAGTGTCCTTTGCTCTACAGAAGTTTTTACTAACTTCATGAAGTCTCATTTATTAATTATTGTTCTAAGCATTCGGTATGTGAACTTTATTTAGATATTCACAGAGGCTAGGTAAGCTAGTAAGGACCTGGAGGAAGATGATATCTATCAAGGAAGAGGAAATAAAATAAACTGTGTTAATGTGCTAAAGGAGAAATTAGAAAAAGGGAGAGCAGATCGGGTGGAAGATGGAAGTTTAGCATTGGGGAGGGGATAAAAAGAGGTTAACTCACAATACAGTCCTGTTGAAAAACCACATAGAAACCTACTACTGTAGGTTTCATATACACATATGAAATTTCATACACACATATGAAAGGAGTTTAAATTGATTTAACATGTAATGGGAGAGACAATACTCCAAACAGATACCGTATAAACTGATTTCTAGGTTTTTGCAGAACCTTTTCAATTACTTCCATACTAACTGTTCCAGTTTGTAACCCTAGCACTGGGAATACATTTTCTTTGCACCTTCATCAGTATCTACTATCATTTGTTATTATTTGTTATTAATGATTGTCAGAACTATGGGGCAAGTTCTGGCTGGGGCAAAGTGAAATAGCAGATAAAATCCTCAGTACCAGAGATGGGTTACATCTTTCAAGATGTTGTACAAAGGGGTCTTATAGGTCACCCAAACATTACAAGATGTTTTCAGTGATTTGGGCTACCCTCTACAAATTTGAGGTAAGACCCTATTGTTGAAGACACCACATACTTATGTCATCCAAGATAGAGAAATTGACCTAGTACTCAACCGGAAGCTTCATCTCTACTGGACTAGTGTTTGTGGTGATGGAAGGAACGTTACACATTACCAGAGGTGAAAGGCAATCATCAGTCTTACCAACTATAAACCCTGTGAGTTACAGTAGTGACATGCTTTTAACATATGATCACTAGTACAATAGTGGCACAATTCCAAGACAGAAAATGTTCCAACATAGAGAAGGAATGGTGGGCACAAAGTCTCATCCTTAACCAAGAAGCTGTTTGGGAATGTTAGCTGCTGGGAGGGGGAAGAAAATAACTTTCACTAATAGAGTGACAATGGGTATATCAACCACACTCTAGGGTTGGTTATTGGAGTAACCAACCACACTTTGCTTATTGTTTTAAATTGTATTTATGGGCTGATCTATAAGATGGAATCCATTTCTGACACTGTTAATAAGATTAAAAATCTGAGAGTAAATAGGTCAAGAGACTTTGGGGGAAATGTTATTATTATTATGAATGAACAAAGCAATAAAATGATTCCTAAAGATAAACTGCTATACCCATAGATCAGTGCGTCTCTTAACTCTTATAAGAGAAGCTTTTTCTTGGAGTAGATGACAATGAACATAGAGACCCACAGTGAACAAAGTTCAGTGAATAAGAGATTTTGGAGCACTCAGTCCAAAATAGGGTGTCATTATCAAATACCTCCCTTAAAGGCTAGGAGATCTATATGAAAGATGAGGTGGAGAGATTTTAAGAGCCAGAGGTGGTTGATCAGAAAACAGCATTTCACAAACACAGTATGGCTGATGCACATAACGAACTCACAGAGACTGTGATAGCATGAACAAAATCTGCACAATTCCAAGACAGAAAATGTTCCAACATAGAGAAGGAAAGGTGGGCACAAAGTCTCATCCTTAACCAAGAAGCTGTTTGAGAATGTTAGCTGCTTGGAGAGGGAAGAAAATAACTTTCACTAATAGAGTGACAATAGGTATGTCAACCACACTGTAGGGAATCCTCCATGCTCAGGAAGAGTTTGCCAACACACCTTATTCCACACTTTGTCGTTTTCTAAGACAGAAAAATAATATGAGTGAGGGTGGCAAAGGAGGTTGGGGAGGATCTGGGAGGAGATACTGAAGGGGAAACAAATCTGATCAAAATATAGTATGAAATTCTCAAACACAAAAACATAAGAAACAGAACAAACTCAGTACTTACTGATGGAGAAATGTCATAGATATATAGAAACTAATTGGAAAAGCCCACAATGGCCAAATGTGAAACAATTCATGTAATAAATAACAATACAAGTGATTATAATCCTAAATCTGAAAGAAATATTCATGAATAAATGGGAAGTGTCAAGACCCTGGTGTAGAAGAATTCTGAGTAAATTGTGTAAGCTATTGCCTGCTCTGAATATGAAGGGTTTCCCATGAGCTCATGTATTTGAATTTGTTACCCAGATGCCAGTGCAGTTTGGGAAAGTTATGGAATCTTTAGAAGGTGGTGCCTTGCTGAAGAAAATATGTAACTGGGGGTGGCTTTGAGGTTTTACAATCTGGCCCCTCTTCTTGTCCTCCTTCTCCTGAGTGTGGATTCAGTGAGAACAATCATCTCCCTGCTCCTGCTACCATGCCCTTGTTGCCTGTGGCCACGTCTTCACCAAAGCCACAATAAATCCATTCTCCTTTAGTTTTTCTTAGGTTGGGACATTTTACTAGAGCAAGATAACAGAAACTTGTATATATGGTCTGGCTCCAAGGAGATGAAGCACGATTCCCTACATCTCAGGCCCAGGCTAACATAACAATTTTCTTCTTGTGTGAACAGTATGCAAATTTGACAGTGTAAAACCCTTACGGTGGAGAAGGTTTTTGGGTGCCTCATCTGTAGCCTTCCTATATTCTATGTATCCTTTAATCATGAGAAAAACAGATACATTTTAAAAGTGAGCCTCCCACCAAACCCTTGACATATATTTCTGAAAATTCCAAGGTTGTCAGAGACAAGGAGAGTCTGATAAACTTACTGCCAAATGGAACCTAGGGAGACATGGTAGTTGTTGGAGCACACAGGATGGTATCTTGGAGTAGGAAAGGGCACTGGGCTGACATAAAAGAAATACCATTATAGTATCAGTTAATAATGCTTCAATGTTGATTCATTCATTGTAATAACATAAATAAGTTGGAGACAGCTGCAGAAAGGTGCGATTGATATACCATCTTTCTGGGTTTTTTTTTAAATTTAAGGTTCTTTTAAAAAGTCAAGTAAATTATAAAGAAAGATTAGATAAAGGAGTAGCCCAAGGTTGCCATACTGGAGGAAAAGAGAAGGAATGAGGTTTTTTATATTGTTATTTAAAAACTATAAAATCATGTATAACTGGGTAAATGCTAAAACTTTTCTTGGAGACATAAAAGAAATGTGTTAAAGAGCTGGCTCTGAAGACCTTTGTGATATATTCATAAACCTTCTGTGACTTCCATGGTGTAATGTAACAGGAGGGCTGCTTGTTTGTCCCGGCCACCCAGCTGGCTTAGCCCTGAAATAACCACACAGAAGTTGTATTAATTTAATCACTGCTTGGCCCATTAGCTCTAACTTCTTATTGGGTAACTCTTACATATTAACTTAACTCATTTCTATTAATCTGTATATCACCACGAGATCATGGCCTACCAGCAAAGTCTCAGCATGTCTGTATCTGGTGGCGGGTCCATGACATCTTCTTCTGACCCTACTCTCTTCCTCCCACCATTCTGTTTAATTTTCCCTGCCTACCTAAGTTCTGCCCTATCAAGGGCCCAAAGTAGTTTCTTTATTAACCAATGAAAGCAAAACAGAGACAGAAGGACCTCCTACACCAGTGTAAGATAAGGCCTGGACTCCAGTGTGGTGCATAAGCTGAGCTGATTTCTACAATCCCATTGCCGCCTTGTCATATGCCCATACCAAAAGCTTATTTAGTGACCTTTGCCAAAACTTTCCTAAACCCACTCTCAGCCCACCCTCCTCTAATTCATTTGGTCTTTGTTAACACTTCTTCTGCTGGATGATTTATTTCATCCCAAATTTAGTGTCATTCTTTTGCACTTCCTAAGCTCCAGGAAGTTGTTTCTACTCCCATTACACTTCACACTATTCTTCTCTTTCTTTGTGGTGTTTTTTTTGGTGCTTGTCCATGGACAAGTCAAAGCAAAAACAGAAGAAAATAGACATTCATTAATTCATACGTGTAAGACACAGACAGATACTTGTTTCTTACTGACATCAACCTAACATTTGAACTAAGATGAGTTTAGAATCTTCTATTATAAATAAAATAATCGCTAAAAGAAACTTTAATTCTCACAGAATTCATTTTCTAGAACTCTTAAATCTTGCAGCATATTTTTCAAAGCTCCAAATAGTGAAATGTTTTCTAATATCATGAATACTTTAAAAGGCAGAGACAGTATTAGTTGTTACTAGTAGGCTTCTAATCTTGACTTATTTTGCTTTGTTTTGAGACAGTGTTTCTCTCTGCAGACTTGCCTGTCCTGGAATTCACTCTGCAGACCAGGCTGGCCTCAAACTCACAGAGGTCCATCTGTCTCTGCCTTCCAGCTCTGGGATTAAAGGTGTGCACTATCAGAGCCTGACTTGAATATTTTGCTGACAGCCCTTAAATACTTTTTGCCTACTTGAAAGTTCAATCTTGATATTGCAGTCACATGTGAAATTAGCACACGATTTCCACTGTGAATGACCCTGCGATCAAAGCAGCCCTTTTTCTGTCCTTTAGAGCACTGTCACATCACACATTTGGTAACTTTTGGTGACAGTACCATAAGATAGTAATGGAGCTAAAATGTGCGTCTCACCTGGTGACATACTTATAATGTCATAATTGTGACATTATTTGTGTCTGTGGTGATGGTAGTGTAAACAAACCTGTGCTGCCAGTTGCATAAAAGTATAGAGATTCAATTATAATGGTATACAGAACTTGGTAATGATGATAAACTATTGTGATTGTGTGTGTTTACTTACCATGTACAACTACATTAGAGTGTATTTCTTCTTACACCTGAAAGTTTGCTATGAAAACAGTATGATATGTTTTAAAGTAAAATATAACAGCCTCATACATACTTCCCCCCATCTCCTTTACTCCCTGAATTGTCTCTTAGTAGTACAAGTTATTGCAGTATTTTCTCTCATGCCTTGTTGGATCTCATTGAAAATCATGGCCATAGAAAAAACATACATAACACACACACACACACACACGTTTGTATAAAAGCATTCTGCGATGTTCTAGCAATGATTAATGGACTGCAGATGTATTTATTAGAATGTATCCTTGCCATGAAGCAATGTGTGACTTTATTTTTAAAGGGTTAAATAGATATTGTAACATTCTGTGTTCATTTTTGGCGGTGAGAAACCCTGAAATGAACACCGTGCAGTAGCCTTTCCTTAGGCAGAGTCCCTCAGTGATTGGAGTCCTTTGTTCACAGCCCTGTACATTCTTTTTGGCCATTGTATGGTCTCTGTTTATGGACAGAAACATGAAAAAAATTTTAAGAGGCTTTAAATTTAAGTAGATGCTTTAAAAAGAAGGAAAGTATTCTTGAGAATGAGAGGTTTCCAGTTCTGTCCAGTGTTTACTCACATTTATGAAATAATGTCATATTTATTGTAGGGCACTGGAGATACGGATTGTCATTTTAAAATCAAGAGGAACCTTGAAAATGCATCTGTAAGTCTGGAGTCCCTGAAGAGTCCAGGACTGTTTGTTGGACTTCAACCAGATGGACAAGCCAAAGCAGTCATTTACACTAAAGACGAGAATGTTTGCTTCTACCCACGTGTCATCCAGTGTATGTTCACTTCAAGTTGTTTGACTTAATGATGGTCTGTGTAGAGTGTCTGAAACTTTCTTTGCAGTTTTAATAAGAAAATACCCATCCTTAGACTGTTTCTTTGTAAAAATGCTAAAAGTGGTGTGAGAAAGACAATGAAGACTGTTCCCCTCAAGTTTTCAAGTAATTGATATAAAGTACAAAGTTTTGGCTGCCTTGAGGTCCTTCATAAACATTAAATTGTGTGTGCACACAGCTATAACTATGTCAAGCTGACACAGAGCCAGCCAGCACAATTAATTACTTGTCAACTTGACAATCAAGCATATTGCTCTTAAGCTATAACCTTTCCCTTCTTGTTCATTCCCAAGATCACACATTACTATCAATATCATAGTATAAAATGCCCCAACTTTTAAAAGGCCCACAGTCTTTAAAAATTAAAACACTTCAAAGTTCAAAGTCTCTTTAAATATCCAAAGTCTCTTTCAAAATTCAGTTTCTGTTAAAACTTGAAAATCTATTCCAAAGTTCAACATCTCTCAACTGTGGAATCCTACAAAGAAAAAAGTTAAATATTCTCTAATTCTGAGAGGGAAGCACCAGGGCACATTCACAGTCAGATCAAAGAAAAACCAAACTCCCAACAGTGTAAATAACTCATTGATCTTCTGGGCTTCTCCAAAGGACCTGGGTTACTTCTTGGGCTTGGCTCTTTTCAGCACACACAGTTTAACTACTAGGCTTAAGCTGTGTCCACTCCATTGTTTCTGCTGTTCTTGGCAGTCTCATGGTAGTGACATATTCAAAAAGCTGGCATCTCTGCTACAGTTGGGCTTCACTTTCACTAATGGCCTTCAACCCTGCCACACAGTTCCAAGCCTCAGCTGCTCTCCATGACCCTTTTGAGCCATCAAAGTCGGTACTACTTGTGGGACTCTTACACCACTAATGACTGCTGCCAGCATGAAGCACAACCTTGGCTGACTCTGGGACACAGCCTTGGTGTGTTCACTCTGAGGAAACAATTTCCAGAAATTTTCACCTTAATGATGTTAGTCTCCTCTTCTTCCTCCTTCTCCTCTTCTTCCTCCTCCTCTTCCTCCCCTCCTCCTCCTCTTCCTCCCCTCCTC
>JAQHUG010000244.1:2202565-2216984 GCA_028555095.1 Dicrostonyx torquatus | reverse complement strand
AAAAAAAAAGAAAGAAAGGGAAGGGTGCTTGGCAGTCTTCAGCCGAGCTTTAGAGCAGCTGTCATTCAAGTGTCCCGACTCGACTTCCTTCAGGGTCTTGTTTTTGTTTGTCTTCAAAGCTTATTTTGAGGTTGTTCATAAAAGACTGATGGGATGCGCTGAATGTATAGTGAACAACAGAAAGAAAACACAGTGAATTAGTAGTGTAAGAAAAAGAACAAAATGATTTGAAATGATTTGAAGGAGAATATGCATGAATATCTTAATGGACTCAAAACATGGTTCCTGGTCAGGCCACAAGGCTTGTAACTCATTTCATGCACTGCCACAGGGGCCTCCCTTTACGTTAACTGGAATGAAATCAAGCCCCGTGTTAGACCCTTTTTGTCTTATATAAAACTGTGTAATTGAGCATTGGGAGTTCTCTATGGATATCTGTGAACCTCTCAATTTCTGACACTTTTTGGGTGTATTTGGGAAGAAGGCACTACTTGGAAGTGTAGTATTAAGGTTGGGAGTTACCCAAAGATGTTTCTAAGAAAAGGGCACCTTGAACCCTTTGATAGTGCTGTTCTCAGACGCGTGTGTTTAGCTCGCGAATTCTGAAGCATCAGAGAAAAATAAGACTCACCTGAGCCTTTTACTCATGAATGTTATAGAAGAGTGTCCATTGGGATGAGCAGGAAGAAGAGTTCTGATTGGATGAGACCACAAATGCCACGCCCAGTGTTTGCTTTCACATGTGAACTAATTCACAGCAGAAAAAGAGTCTTAAATGTTACATCATTAATCTTACTCAAAGTGCTCAGTGACATTTTCCCCTGAATTGGTTGGCTGGCTTTGTGTAAGGTCAGGATTCTGCTGTCCTCTCACTTTCTGACTAATGGCGTGGGCAGAGTCATACCTAGCTCACTTGCAGTGCTCTGAGCAGACAACATCAAGAGATCTGGCGAAGATGCCATGCTAAGAAGTTACAAGCATCTTCATGGCTGCTCTTCAGTTCACCGTCATGGATGGCCGTTCCTACGGAGTGGGGCCAGTGCTCTTTGGACTGAAACTGAACTTGAGTACCAGGTACAGCTGCATGCCAAATAAAAAGGAGTCAAAGGATAACCTTAAAGGCATCATTAAAAATCTAGACTCAAAGACAAAAGGTTCATTGTAGAGTTTATCCATTAAGACAATATTTTCCATAATGCATGCTATATTACACAGCCTTGCCAAACAGGGTTAAGAGGCCGGGTGGCGCTGCTGTCTTATGTGACACTTTTTACTGAATATCCCCTTGAAAGGTGTCCTGGACAAAGCAAGAGGTTTACTATAGCACACGCAGGAGGATTCATGGAACTAGCTGCAGCTCCAGAACGGCTGAACCAAGAGGTCTCTACCAGTACCAGCCAGCGACTCAGACTTGGGAGTGGCTTTGCCCTAAGTAGAACTTTAACTTAGTGACATTGTGGACCACAGCTAAGTCTGCCTCGCCCTGGAAGGCAACACAGGCAATTCTGAATTCACATTTTTTTATATAACAGGAAGTAGAGTATCAGTAGCTAACAGACAACTGTCTTTTCTGAACACTTACCAAATTTAATTAAATTCACAACCCTTTCCTCAGATAAACCAGTAGCCCCTAACAATAGCCTCTGAGGAGGAGTCTTCTTTATTCTAACCAGCAGGGCTTTCATTCAGGTCCAGCATTGAAAAAAAAAAAAAAAAGGAAAAAGAAAAAGAAGGCAAAAAAAAAAAATCAGTGCATCCTGGATGTGATAAATTGATTATGTAGGAATGAAGGTTACAGGTACACTGTCAGAGGGAACCCCAAGGTGTCTGAGAGGTATTGCTGAGGAAAGGGAGAAAGGAAAATAAGAAAGGCAAATTGTCCCCCACACCTTTGATTTAACATGCTGCCAGCTGCTTCCTGAACAACCCCCTCTCACACCCTTTGGTTGTGTTTTCTTTCAAATCTGAAAGTCCAACGAAGAAAATAAAGTGGAAAAGTAAAAACAGCCAGAAATATATTTAGTCCATAGCAATTTGCTTATGTTTCCTTCCTTTATTGCCCATTTTGCTGTTAACTGCAGTAATGTTCTCTCTCTTCAAGCGCTGGACCATGACTGACAGCCTGGGGCCACTCGCGTTGCCAGCATCAATATCATTTGCTGGACTCTAGTTATTTCCCTGGGGTTTTTCTCCACCAGATCCAGGCATTTCAAATAGAAGCAGTGTCTCTGGGAAACCTGCAGAGGGTGCTGTTGCGCTGCGAGGCCAGCGAGACATCCCAGGGCTTGTACTGTGAGAAGATCGTGGTCAAAGAGGCCGGCACAGCGTCAGAATTCGTGTTCACCTGTGAAAGGTAATTTGGTCTTAATGTTCTGCAGGAGGAAACTGCTGAGGCTGAGCCTGTGTGTGTCTTCAGATGTTTGCCTAGACTTTCCGCCTCAGAACGCCCAGATTTAAAGATGACATTATGTTAATTATTGTTCAGCTTTTCAGTCACAGGCAAGGGCCCAATATTGACGGGAATGGAGCTTATATTGATCCTCCAAGTATTAAAGTATTGTAGACACTGTATGGGAAACTTGTGGATCAGATTTGCCTTGTTTTTTTTTTATTTTTTATTTTATTTATTTATTTATTTATTTTTTTTTGTGGTGTTGGAGATTGGATTTAGCGTTGCTCCTGCTGAAACAAGTCCTCTATTCCTGGCTACATTCATAGCCCCATCTAGGAATTCTGAATATGTCCTGAGCTTCCCTAATAGACAATCAGCAGAAATGCAGCTAAGACATGCGAAACGAAGGCATTGGGAAACCCAAGACATGCATCTGGAGATGCTAAGATAATCTCAACTTTGAGTACCAGCAAAGAGCAGAACCCAACATAATGAGGTGATGCAGCTAACAGGGAAACCTGTGAAAATCTGAGGCCAGCAGCGCAGGGAAGAGCAGCGGGAAAGGATCTGCAGTAGGGAGCACAGCAGACCTCTCCTTTGCCTGCCGCTTGGCTCACTAAGGTCAGCCATTCCTTCTCCGGGTATTTGCTGACTTCCTCCTTCTTTACTCTTACTACCTCTGTCCTGATCGATGGTCTTGTTTTATATTAGATCATTGTCATCATCATCATCATCATCATCATCATCATCATCATCATCATCATCTCATTAGCTTTCTTTCCTTCTGCCTGACCCTTCCCACAACTTCCAAACAACTTGTACCACTGAACTGGTTACTCTTCATCAACTTGGGAAATCACGGGGAAGAAGGAACTCAATGGAGGAGTTGCCTCCATTAGATTGGCCACCAAGCACACCTGTGGGGCACCTTTCTTTAAAGACCGGCAAGGGAGCGCCCCACCATGGGCAGGGTCACCTCTGCACAGGTGATCCTGGGTTGTATAAGAAAGCAGGCTGAGCAAGCCAGTAAGCAGCGCTCCTCCATGGCCTCTGCTTCCGTTCCTGCCTCCAGATTCCTGCTTTGGCTTAATTCTATGATGGTCTGTAAGCTGTAAGCCAAATAAAGTCTTCACACCCAAGTTGCATTCGGTCAGTGTTTTATCACAGCAACAGAAACCATCCCACATCAACCACCCAAGTTATCGGCATCACTCTGACTTCACTTGAACGTGTCTCATTGATCTTTTCTGTAATTTGGATTTTTTTTACCTTTAATATTTTATCAGGTTGTTTTTTTCTCTTAAACTTTTGAATTAAAAAGAGGGGAAATGTTCTAAGAGCTACATTGTAGTCACATCTCTCTACGCTTATAAATTTTCAGCAATTTTAATTGCCTGATAAAAAAGCAAAGCTATGAAAAACAAACATGCAAAAATAAAACCATGTTGTTCCATCTGTTAGAGGCTATACCCTCAAACCCCACCCCACAAACCTCTAATCTGCTCATCTAGCTATCCTCTTGCACTATTTTGAGAAATAGGAGCATCTTTTATCACCTGAAAAGGTTCTGCTCTACATCCCTCTGCCTCGTGGAGTGTGCCCTGCTTTATTCGGGAAGAAGCTGCTTGTTTGTTCCTGGCTCCTCTGGAAACAGAGCAAACACAGTGGAGAAAGGTCATTCATATGCCACCAATCACAGCTTCTGAGTAGTGCCAACTTGGACACACGGGGATCTGGAAGGTTGCATTTGGGGTGAGAGCAGTCAGCAGCTGCACAGGACTGGCCTGTACAAGGTTCTAATTTTCCCAGAAGTAGGAGCTATTTTGGGTGTAAGTTGAGTTTTTTTTTTTTTTTTTTTTTTGGTTGTGGGGCCAGTAATGTTCAAATGTTCAGGCAGACACATCACAAATGGAAAAAGCAAGATCATCTCATCCAGGCCCCTTGGAGCATTCTCAGAGAGAAAGTTTGGCATCTGCATTTGGGTGAAGAACTGCCAGCTGCTTGTGCCTTCTGAGAATTAAACAGAAATACTTAGGAGAAACACAGAGCAGAGCTCAGAGTGACTTTTATCATAGATGCTTTCTACAAGTTTCTCCTCACTCTTATTTCCCCTCAACACCAATATACATATGGTTTTACCTTATTTCAATGCCTAAAGATACTGATTTTTGCTCTTTGTATGTGTAATATAGATAAAAATACATACTATACAATGTCTGACATGTAGGCAGGTTTAACCACTTAAGGTTTGAAACAACAATAATAAAAAATATCCTACTTGAATAAGGAAAACATTGGCTTGACTTTTTAAATTTCTTCTTTATTATTTGCATTAACTGCCTGTGGCTGATGGAACAAATGGCCCCAAACCTGGTACTTTAAATAACAGGAATTTAGGCATTCCAGAGTTAGCTGAGCCAGACCGCCCATGAACCCTGTGGGATGTAAACCCTGCTTGTCTGTCCTGGCTGCTGGTGGTTGCTATGGTCCTTGATGTTCCAAGGATCTCAGCAGCATTACTTGGGAACCTGATGCCACGGTCATGTGACATTTGTCACTTAAGGCATTTGTGTCTTTTTGATAACATAATAGATATTGGACTAAGGCCATCAGACACCAGTAAGAACTTAATGATTACATTTGCAAGAGCCAGCTTTGAACAGTGGGAGGGCCTAGGTGCAAGTAGCTTCTGGGAGGAGTCCAGTTCAGGATGATTCTGGAGTGAATCCTGCAACATACTGTGCACTAAAAGCTGCAAGTGTTTTGAACTACTGAATCTCATGCAGTGTTTTGAGTGTTTGATCCTGTTTGTAATGGTAAAATCCTTAAAAATGAGTTTGCTGGGTGGTGGTGGCACACTCTTTTAATCCCAGCACTTGGGAGGCAGAGTCAGGCAGATCTCTGTGAGTTTGAGGCCAGCCTGGTCTTCAAGGGCTAGTTCTAGGACAGGCTCCAAACCTACAGAGAAACCCTGTCTTGAAAAGCCAAAAACAAACAAACAAGCAAAAAGACTTAGTATCTATGTTTAACAGAAACATTGTGATTCATGATAGGTTTGTGATGATCTAGTAGTCTTAAAGGCAGCATTTCCAAGACTTCTCAGAATCACCATCTGCTGTTCCTTATCTACTTCCAAAGCGGCTTGACATGAACTTGAACAAAAAGTTGTTTGAAATGAAAGGCCTACCTGAGGGAGAAAGACACGGGAAGTTAAATGCAAATAACTAAGGCAGAGCATAGTACCATCCTTGTGTCCTCCAAATGACACTGTGATCAGAGAGTCAGAGAGGCACTTGGGCACATTGATAGAAGAAACAGGTGCTCCCAAGGATGAACAGCTCAGCTAGACCTTAAATGTTCTTGCCTCAGTTCAGTCCCTCCTTCCCTTCTTCCTCCTTCCTTCTTCATCCATCACCTTCTCTTTCTACTTTGCCTTTTCCTTCTTCTTTTCTTTGAGAAAGTTTAAAAGCACATACTTTGGGCAAAAGTGAAAGAAAAAAAGAAAGGTATAAAGAGGTGTCCAGCATGAATCAGACTAACCATCCACAAATCCTAAATCCTGGGGTATAGTGTGGGTTCTCTGCTTTAGTACCAATCCATCTATTTTCCCACAGTCCTTGATGCCTTTTCTCTTTTTATTTACTTCTTTTTTTGTTTTTTTCCAAATAGTATTATTATAAAATTTGGAACTACAAAATACCACACAGTGAAATTAACAAGATACAAAGTCTATATATCTCCATGAAGTCTTTGGTACCTCCCTGCAGACAAATGGGGCCAGGCTTAGGACAGGAAAACTGTTGACTGATGTTTCTGTCCCACCAGGTCCCACAGCCATTTAGTCCCAAATAAACACACAGAGGTCTACATTAATAAAAAAACTGGCTGCCCTAGTAGCTCAGGCTTCTTATTAATTAATTCTTACATCTTACATTAACCCATTATTCTTGTCTGTGCTAGCCACGTGGCTTGGTACCTTTTTTGGCAAGGCAGTCACATCTTGCTTCCTCTGTGTCTGGGTGACAACTGTAGACTAAATTTTCCTCTTCCCAGAATTCTTCTGTTCTCGTCGCCCCACCTCTACTTCCTGCCTGTCTACTGGCCAATCAGCAATTTGTTAAAAATGATACCAGTGACAAGATAAAAGACCATCATCCCACAGCACTCATGGAACCTTCCTTGCTTCCTCTGGGAGCCACTGAAGCTGAAGCTGTCCCCCACCACACAGCAGGACCAGACTAGCACCTGATGACAGTGCTCTCTGCTCTCCCTGGCCTCCAGTTTTCCCAGTTGGTGCTGCCTCTCTGTATTTGCCTAACTCTTGGCATCAGTGCCTGAAATCCACTTCGCATTAATCACCGCATTCACCAGTGAACTGACAGAAGCTGTGTAGCCCCATCCAGGAGTGTTTGCTGAAGCTGTGTGGCCTCCATCATCCCCTCTCACAGGACACAAGCTGTTAATCCAGCACCTAATATATTTGACCAGATATGTGTACTTATCTGCCTACCACATTTCACCTCACATTAGACTTATAGATTTCCTCAAGATATCTCTCATTTTTACTTTCAGTTTCCACCATGTTTTCTAGAATATAGTGGGGTACTCAAAACACAGTAATCTTTAAGGAAAATTATAGTGATTTAGAATATGATATTTAAAGGTTTAGCCATTCCTTAATCTTACTATGATCATTAACAAAATGATTACTTAATTCTCATTTTCAAGTGTTAATAACAATGTCCATGTGTAATTCTTAGAAGAATTACACAGGAATAAAGAAAGAAAGAGAGAAAGGAAGGAAGAAAAGGAAAGAAGGAAAGAAAGAAAGGAAGGAACAACTTACTCATGTAGAATTTTAATCAAAGTCCAATGTTTATTTCAGGATAATTTAGTCTTGAAAACTGGAAAATATCAGTTGACCAATGGTGCGAGACATTCCCCTCCCCCATGACCACTTCTCCACTGCTACACTGTGCTTGCCAGGCCCCTGAGTGCAAGTGGGCTACATCTTACAGCAAAATATCATTGAACTGCTACAAGCCTGATTATCGCCACCTACACCCCCCCATTTCCCCACTGTTGTGATTTACTAAATACTTTCCTTGGTTATTGGCTTTGCAGCTTCTGGAGGTCCTTCCAAGAAAACCACAGGAAATGCTTGTGCTCTCAGGAAATTATAATCAAAGTCTTGTTCATAGGACAAACAAAACATCATGGGTGCTCAGAAAGTATTTTCTAAATTAGTGAACTTACAAATAAGTCATAGACTCAGTTCTGTGGCATACAGTACAAGAAGTGACCCTGGAGCAGCCCCGGTAACACTGCACCCTTCTTTTGGCATAAGTTCATTTGCTAGGAGGACGTTTCTTCCAGACTGCTCCTGTGTGCAGGGGCTGTAGTAACGAGTTTCAAATGAACCAAACATCCTTGGCCACTGACTTCCTAGTTTTAAAAAATTCTTATCAGTAAAGTGCAGTTTGCACCCTTTCTTCAACATTCTCCAGGTCACTGCTCATTTCTCAGGACTTCGTGTGCCGTAGCTTATTTTATTCCCTCTTATTGGTTGAAATCTTCATCCTTCCGTGTGCAAGACAAGCAGCTGTCCATCTTATGAAATTTTCCCTGGTTGCTCACCAGTAGTGAACTCATATTTCCTCTCTCTAAAATCCTCAAGTGCTTCCCGTAGCACTCCGTTCAGAATGTAAACATAACATCACTGTCAGGTGGAAGCATTTTTCTTGGGTATCAGATGATAAGCTTCTTAAGAACATGGCTTCATGCATTTCATTTTAATTTCCAACATGGTTTCTTGTATGAAGTGGGGATTTAGTCAATAATTCTGAAAAATATCTAAATAGATGTTGAAGCAGAGGAGAGAGAGAGCACTATGGAATACTAGGTTGGGAACCCTTAGAGGTCACATAAGATTTGTGTGAGTTCTCTATCTTGGGAACAACTTCAAGTGTCCCATTAAAAGTATTTTTTATGAATATGCTTATTTTCAAAATAATTAACCTACGGACAACTCATTTCCTTTCTTCTTTCTGGAAATAGTGGGAGGTGATGAACAACATAGATTTAAAAAGATGTAGACATCTTGATAAAGTACAGAAATGTAAAACACTCTTTTTATAGAAGAAAAGAATAATAAAAATTATCAGGAGATAGCGAGCAATCATTTAACTTCCCTGACTTTTCTCTGAAAGAGGCCAGTATTAATCATCCCTTGCTATTCTGAGCATGCATTTGGCTGCCACATATTTCCATGCTCTTCTTTGTCATTTTGAGCCATTTCTTGGTGAGAAAGTGACAAGAGGTGATGGTGGGAAAATGACAGAATGAGGCACAGGGATGAGTCTTTCTCATTTTTTGGGTGGGGGTGGAGGCATAGACTCAAACATTTCTTCTATCTTTTCAATGCCAGTAATCAGTTCCCTATCAAAAGCATATTGAATGAAAGAATACAATAAAAGGAGGGGACATGACTACTTCTAAATTATTAAGATTTTTATTGTAAATATAAGAGAAAAAGCAGGTTTAGGGAAAAGCCTGGGCTGAATTGGGCTAGCAGACAAAACTGAACCATGAGACAAGACAGGGGTAGGCAGAACAAGAGAAGAGCCACCGACCAAGAGAGGTGGTCTGGGCTAAGAGACCAATAGATCTGTGTAGCCAAGATAGCTGAGTTATATAGGAATTAGGCTGAGAAAAGGGAAGTAGAATCCCCTGTGGATTTAGAGTAGAGGTTAATGTGAGAAATCCTGGGAAGGGATCCCAGGTACTGAGATTTGTCCTAAGTCTGAGACCCAGCTTTTTTTAGATGATAAAGATAAAAAGATTCCAGCCTTTTGTAGATTATAAAGGAGTGGAGTAATCTCCTCTATAGCTACTTTCTGCTGAAATTGGGGCATCATTGTCTGATGGGGGGCATCAGGAAATTTGGAATGATGGTCAAAGGATAGGCTGTGGAACTTCTGTTTCACTGTCTTCCCAGGTTATGTAGAATCACCTAGGACTAGGCAAGGCAGACCACCTTGAAACCATCTAGAATATATGTTCCAAGGAACACGTGGGACTAGCTCACTGCAGGCATTTGTAATCTTCAGTTGATTAGAAATTTGTTGGGGGCAGATATAGGCTAGAGATAGAAGGGAAAGTTAAGGAGAGTAAGGGAAACTTTTTTATCTTGGGTGTATACTTCAAAAATTCAAGCTCATGGTCCTGGTAGTTGAGAGAGTAGTCCCAAGATCAGAGAGAGATAGAGATACTATGTCTGAGAGATGATCCTATCATCAGGAATAGGCAGTAGGTGGGGAAACTAAGGATGTTGGTTGACAGGCATACTTATCTGGAATCCTTTTGACCTGTGAGAGAGGTGGATCCATGTGTCCCTGAAGCTTATATGATTTTTTTATGTTTACAAAAGAAATAAATGTTATTAGATATGTTAGCATTACCACGGTTTGTAATCTTTCCTGAAACTCACATGGTAGAAGGAGCAGTAGACTCATGCCATTGAGTCATGGTAACAGCTTGGGAATCCAAAAGAATGATATTGGATCAAACACACCTTGGAATTTATACCTTTCAGAGTCTGGTAGCAAGGAAAACTGTCTTCCTTAGCTGGAAACCTAGGAAAGTGAGGCTTGAGTCTTGATTGTTACATAAGAAGAGACAGCAGCTCTAGCTTTGGGGGAGGAGCTAGTACGCTTGCTGTTGTTAAACTGACAGAGCTACAGCTGTCAACACCCAGTTGTCAACACATCAGAGATTGAAAAAAAATAAATTAAATCAGGAAGTAAAATCCATATAGTCTATATGGCAATTAAAATGCTAGAGACTTACCAATATCTGCTGATTATCCTAGGCTCCCATGGTCTTCATGGCTTCGTTGGGGGCAAAGGTCACAGGTCTTCAGCTGTCACATAGGAGAGCATTTAATGATCAGCTGCCACACAGAGCAACACTGGCCTTTGGCTGACAGACCCAGAAGGTCTCAAAGATTTTCCTGTAGAGAAAGGACTTTGGGAACTTGACCTCCACTGGCCAGGTAGAGTAGGGCGACCACTGGGAAGGACCCTGGCAGTAGGCGAAACATTGGCAGTTCCTTTCCCAGTGGTTAGTGTACCACAGTCCAGGTGTTGACTGTGTCCTGTTGGCTTCTTTGGAGACCTTAGGGTCACCTCTAGGAGCTGACATTTGTGGCTATCATGGGAAGCTTTTCATAAACCTTTTACATGCCATATTCAGCAAATTGCTGAAGAGCCTGAGACTATTATCTATTAAGTGTACCTGACTTTAAACAAACTTTACTTTTCTCCAGTTATTTGCTTTAGGCTTTACCTTGAAAATACATATAGAAGGCTAAATCTTGTCCTTAACATTTGTACTTAGCATGGCTAAGAGCATAGTTCTGACAACATTAAAAATTCACTATAGCGTGGCTAAGCATTAAATTGCATGTCTTAAATACCTTTAATAGTTTAGAAGGCAATAGATTTTGTAAGATTAGAATTTCTCAGCTTTCTGTCTGTAGTAAGAGGCTGTTTGTTTGTTCCTGGATGCTCAGCCCTGAAATAATAACACAAAGCTCATATTATTTGCAATACTGTTTGGCCAATAGCTTAATTATAATTCTGGTTAATTCATATCTTAAATTAACTCATCTCCGTTAATCTGTGTATCACCACCCATGAGGTTGTGACTTACCAGGTAAAGTTTCAGCGTCTCTCTGGTGGAGTTACATGGCTTCTCCTGACTCTGCCTTCTTACTCCCAGTGTTCAGTTTAGTTTTCCCCACCTAGTTCTGTTCTGTCCTGCTCTGCTATAGGCTGAAAGCAGCTTCTTTTTTAATCAGTGATATTCACAGCATACAGAGGGGACATGTCTATTATGTTTGGGACTTAAAAAATTTGAGTTGAAGATTTAATTGAAGATCTTTTTGCATCAAAAATAAAACTTTAAACATGTATGTTCAAGTCAATTTTTGTCAATCTGAATAAACTTTAGACATCTATCTTGGTGTTAAACATAGTTGGCAAAGATATAAGTTGTTAAACACATATCTCTAAGTCAGTTTATATTCATTTGAGTACAACCTTAGGAATTTACAAACCATGTTTATATTTAACCATAAAAATTTATCCTAATTCAAAATATTTTGGAGACCTGTTCTTGTCTCCTTTGTCTAAATAGGAGATACAATGATAAAGAGAAGGCTCAGTGGGACTAAGAAGTTTTATAATTCTTGCTTTAGTTGCTTTATACCACATGGTCATCTTAGCCAGGATAGTGGTGAAGTTACATGGCATGTACCCCTTAACCTCAGTAGTCACATGCCTTTCACGTGGTTGCTTCCATCTTGATAACATCATCAGCCAAGATGGAGGCAAGCCACACGGTTGCTATTTAAAAATATCTATTTACCTAGTGGACCTATTTTTAAAGCAAGAGTTGAATCTAATTTCATATCTAGTAAGCAAACCTATTTTTCTAAATATGAGTTGAGTCAAATATATCACATTCAGAAAATTAAGATTCAGCCTAAGCTTACAAGGTTTTTGCTTTGATTTTTTTTTATTTATTCTTCTCTCATGTATTACATTCTGACCACAGTTTCTCCCCCCTCCTCTGCTTCCACTTTCTACTCTCATCTTCCCTCTCCCTAAATCACTTCATTTCCCTTCATAACAGGGCAGGTTTCCCAAGAATATCAACTAAACATGGCATAGCAAGTTGCAACTCCCCTCTATGTTAAGGCTGAATGATGCAACCCAGTCAGAGAAAAGGGGTCCCAAAAGAAGGCAAAAGAGACAGAGCCAGCCCTTGTTCCTATTGTTAGGAATCCCAAAAGAAAACAAAGCCATACCAACATAATATATATGTAGAGGACCTAGCTCAGACGCATACAGGCTCCCTGGTTGCCAGCTCTATCTCTGTTAGCCCTTATGAGCCCACGTTAGTTTATTTTATGTGCTTTTTGTAGTGTTCTTGAATCCTTTCATTCCTACAATCTTTCCTCTCCCTCTTCCAGAGGATTTTTTAAGTGCTGCCTATTGCTTGGGTGTGGGCATTTTATCTGTTTCCATCAGATGCTGAATGAAGCCTCTCTGATGATCCAGTTATGTTAGGCTCCTTTCTGTGAGCATAACAGAATATAATTAGGAATCATTTCATTGAGGTTTTTTTTTCCAATTCTGTTGGGTTCTTTCCTAGGTCTCTGTACTTACTATCTACCCTCTGGCACTTGGTCCAACAAGCAGTGTCAGGGGTGGGCTCCCTGTCAGGTCACGAATTTCAAAATTTTCTGATCATCTGTTGGTCACTCCCACAATTTCCATTCCATGTTTGCGTCAAGTTTTTAGCTAACTTTTTGTTACAGATTTTGCAGATTTTTAATTGTACCCAATGAAGGTATAGATACTTAGGTAAAGAGTGTTTACACAATAGTATTAAAATATTTCTGGAGAACAGAGTACAAATAAATTGAAGAGATAAAAGATTTTCAATGTGGGAAAGTTGAAAAACTTTCAGGTAACGGACTTCACAATCATTTGCTTGTGCAGTGGCAGAAGGTGTTAATATCTCTGAAAATTTGGAACTCAAGGGTGCCATCTTTGGCTGTTGAGCTGAAGGGAGGCAAGCTGTTTGCAGCAAGACAACAAGGATTTAGTAAAATTTCCGAATACAAGGAAAGAATTGAGCCTGAGGGGAAAAAGTGAAATGGTCCAAAAGTGAATTCTACCATAGGGATTGTTCCAATAAGCTCCAGGAGCACGCTGGGAGTGTTCATATACTACTACTATCAGTGTATCCCTGAGGGACATGGAAGGATAAGCAGTAATTCCATCTGAGGGAGAGTTCCAATATCACAGCAGCCATGGTGGCATAGAGAAGCTCTAGGTTTAGTAAACAGAAAGTTGCCCACTTGGTGGGGCCCTGAAGGGTTTACGAGGGAGATGCTCACATGTTGGGAACTTCACAGTGCATAGTAAGGCCCAGAAGACAGAAAGAGAGATGCCCAGGTGACAGGTGCCTCAAAATGCATACCAGGCTCCAGGAGCCAGAGAGAGGATACTTACTAAATAGGTGAGGAGAGGCAAATGGTTAGAGCTACTACTGGGATTTTCTGTAACTTTTCTGACAGAGTATTCAAATCTGAGTTACAATCTCTAACTCCTGGTTAGTTCGCTTTGTGCTTTTGAGGGTTTCTTTACAACACAGCTTGATGCACAAACTAAAGAATACATTGCAGGGACTGGGCTGCATGCCTAGACAGACATGCAACAGTATACACATGAGAGAAAGGCATGGCTGCTTTACTAGGTAGGGGTGCAAAAGCACACATATGAAAGAATAGAGGTGTACATTGTTGGCAGATCCTTTATGGCAGCTACAATACACTCTGCTGTCTTCATGAGCAGAGACTCTGGAGGGAAGATTTGGTGGTGAACTAACATTCGCAGCGATTGGCAGGGAAACTGACACTGCAGTCTACGCTGGCCTCGGACTCTGAATCCTCCTCTTTTGACCACCTGAGTATCGGTAACACACGTGCGATTTGTTGTGACGAGCTTATGGAACTATTTTCTAGGAAATCCCTGGTATCGATCCGAAGGAATTCATTTATTTCAAATGTGATTCCCAATGAAGAAGGTTACAAGTAATAGTCTTGATTTCAATAAGCCTGAGCCTAGCAGAATCTGGAGGAGATTGTATCTAATAATATTCAAACACTGAGGTGACGTTCAGTCACTACAACACTTCTTTTCTCTGCATCTTCTAGAAAAAAAAATGAGTGGTGAAAAACAAATGGACAAGAGGCAAGGCCGAAGGGTATCTTTTTAAGTCAGCCAATACACCTTGATTTGCTGGCAAGAATAAAAAGTTCAGTAAAATTAGTTTTCAAAAGATGATCTTGAAGGTGACTGTCAATGTAACTCAGTTTTAAGAAAGAAATCTAAGTATTTATAAATTAGCATCAAAGAACCATTTCTATTGTCAAAGAATCCTTTGTAATGTAAG
>JAQHUG010000244.1:2160770-2174706 GCA_028555095.1 Dicrostonyx torquatus | reverse complement strand
AGGATAGTTCTCCCATGTTTGCACATTTAAGACTGGCTGGCCCACACCTGCACTAACAGGGTTGGCTCTGTTATGCTGTCTTAGTGAGGTATTGCAGCTTGTGGAGGGCAGGGACAGTTCCCCTGCTGTTGTTACCTCAAGGTCAACTCTGTCACTTGCCTTACACATTGATGGGTGGGTGCGGGGAAAGACCTCTCTTCCCAGCCCATGATGCCATGTCGGAGATGAGGGGTGCAACTAGGTCTCCCATGTTCCTCTCCTTAGGGTTGGCTCACCTGTGCTCATATCAACAGGTCATCTTTTCTGTGCCACCCAGACAAAGCGTAAGACCCATTTTCCCATGTGTTCCCACTGGCCAAGGGGTCAAATGGTGATCTTTGCCCACTCCTTTTTTTATCACATCTCTTCAGTTATGCCTCTCCACAGGACCTGAACCATTCTCTCTTTCTCTCTCTCCCCACAAAATAGCACACCATACCTCTATTCTAATAGTGCCCATCTAGCTGCAAGGTACCAGGTAGACCCATGTTTTCTCCTTGGAACCTGGGACAGACAACGCCAGGACTGCATGTGGGTCTCCTTGTACCTCTCAGTTCTCTATGATGTTGGGCTGGTCCATGCTTCCTTATCTCAAAGATATCATTTTAGTGACCCCTCACCCAGTGTCTATGATGCCAGGTGGATGCTTTAGTGGAGTTCAGTTGTGGGCTGAAGTTAGAATCCCCAGTCCATTCTAGGCTACACTCTGCCCACCCTGGCACAGCAGGCCAGAATTCTTAATTCTTAGGTATCATACAAAACTGTTCAATGGCTCAGCTTCCTGCATACTCTCAAAGATTTTTATTTAAGGGAATTCTCAGAACAATTACCTGTTTATTAACAGAAGTTAATAACTGTAGTATAAAGATTAGTGTTTTGTGGATTATCTGTAATGACTATTAGATTTTTTTTTATGTCCTCTTAATTCTATTTGCCCATCTAGGCTGGTTAGCCTTGGTACCCAATTAGTGTCTGCTTGAGGAAAGAAATATAAATGTAATAATTAGTTTCAGTCAAACATAACTTATATATAAACTATCTTTACTACACATTCTGATGGCTTTCCATTATCCTTGTAATGAATCATTCAGGGTACATTTTTTTTTTTTTTGTAATGATGTGGATAATAGTGAAGTGGTATACAGTTCCCTTGGGTTGAAGAGTTCTGCCTACTAGATCATTCTTGTTTCCTGTCTAGGAGACACTGAGTGGCTACTTGAGAGGTTTGTGTCTAAGTGGGCTGGCTCCACTTCTTTGTTTGTGGGTTTCCTTAGCGGGTATCCCACAACTCCGGCATTGCTAATATTTTTAGGATCTTCAAAGCAATTCAGACTTTATCTTTACAGATTTACAAAATGGCCTATCTAGACCTTCATCAGGGACACCCCTAACACATGCCTGGCCTCAACAGTTTTTCTTAGTCTTAGGGATTCCATAATGACTTACTTCTATCCTTGACTCTAAATCTATAACCATGTGGCTGAAACTTCTAAGTTCTGCTGTTAACTGGGGCTGGAACCTGCCTCTCTTTCAATTGCATCTTCACAAGATTTCTGCTTTCCACCTTCACTACCTAATCTTAATTGTTCTGAAACTAGATCTGTAGACAGGACTGATCTCAGACTCAGGGATCTGCCTGCCTCTGCCTCTGGACTGCTGGAACTAAAGATGTGAACACCACACCCAGCTATAAACTTTCCTTAATTCCTTTTCACAAATTGATAGGTGATCTGAGGTCACCACTTCCTTGTTTTTATTTCTTAAACTCTTTTTGTTCTTGAAAACAGGTCTTAGCTCCATTATACTTCCTGGTGCTCCTTTTCCCTGCTCAGCTCGTTCCTTTTCATTATAAATATCTACAAGCATAAACACCAGTAACCGCATGACAGAGTTTTGAGATTTCATCTGCCAAAGAAATTAAACCAAATCTCTTCACTTTAGCCTCAGGCAAACTCTTCAGACAAAGGCAAAAAGCAGCCACTTCACCAAAATATTACAAAATGATATCTAGGCAACAAACTAAAATTCGTCTCCTCTGATACCTCTTGGGACAACCCCCCACAGTTCAAATCATTCTTAGCATCATTGTCTTCCATGCTCCTAGTAAGTATGGCCTAGTGAGAAGTACTCAAAGCATTTCATGGCTTTCCTAGCACAAATTACTAACGTCCAAATTCCTCCAAACAACATCACGATCAGGTCTATTTTAGTAATACCTCAGTCCCTGGTACCAATTTTTCTCTTAGGGTTTCTATTGCTGTGAGTAGACACTATGACCATGACAAATGTCATAAAGGAAAAACACTTAATTGAAGTGGCTCACATTTTTCAGAGGTTTAGTCCAATATCATCATGGTGCAATATGGTATCATATAAGCAAGCATGGTGCTGGAGAAGTAGCTGAGTGTCCTACATCTTGGCTTACAGGCAACAGGAAGTGGTCTGAGACACTGATTGTGGCCTGATCATATATGAGATCTCAAGCCTACCTCCACAGTGACACACTCCCTCCAACAAGGCCATATCCATTCCAACAAAGCCACACTGCCTAATAGTGCCACTCCCTTTGCGGGGGATTTTCTTTCAAATCGCCACAATGGTTATGTAATGGTAAGCTATCAGCATCTGCACAAACATTGTCATAAAAGACAAGTTCTTAACTAATCTGAATTTACAGATGCTTTTTATACAGAAACAATTGCATTGTTTGGAACACAACAGGACTCAGAATGAATCAGAAGCCAGGTGTCTTAATCTTGGGACTGCTGACATTTTACTGTAACTAACTGTTGTGAAGAACCATTGAAACCTCAAAAAACAGAACAGTTATGAAAATATGTGGCTATACATATTAGAGGCTCCCCCAACACATACACAGTTGTGACCACAAAAACAATGTCTTACCTATCACTAAATATCCCTAAGCAACTCTCTCCCAATTGATAACTACTGGCCTTTATACTGGTGATTCCATTTGAAGAGGATTCTGAACACCGTTGAGATAGGTAAGTCTAAAAACAGCAGATGTAATTACAAATGTCTGTAACTGCAGCAACACTTTGTGTCCCATGTTCCTTTCTGGAATGTTGCTACTTTCGTTTGAAAAGATGGACTCAAACAGGACAGGACTTTGAGCTTGATGGCTACAGTATGTAACAGAAATGATGCATGGTTGCACGTTGAAAGATGTTGCTGTCCTTGCCTTGCTGGCTCTCTGCAGCTATAACTCAGGCAACACAGCTCCACACTCTGAGGAGTCCTAGACAATACAGAGAACTTTTCATGGTGTGAGGTAATTCCTCTGAGTGCTGGAAGAACATTCAGATAGCAGTCACTCATTGACCATGGAAGCAAACCCTTCTGTCCACAGTTGAATGGCTCCAGTTGACATTGGGAAACAAAGATATCTTTCTTTGTCAAGTCTGACTTAAAAGAAAAGCCGATAGCAAAACAAAATGCCTTTAATTACAAGCGTCAGATATAGAAAGCTTTATCGTGTGACAGTATAAAATGCTGTGGCAGTACTGGACTGTTCATGTCGACCTAGATACATAATCAAAACTTGGGTTTTAAGTATGTTTATCTTCTTGGCCAGCACATATTAAAGATCTTAAACTTAATATTTCAGAAGGTTTAGATGTAAATATTTTAGAATTCTTCAATATTTTTATTAAAGCAACAGCAACAAAACCAAAGCCAAACAAACAAACAACAAGCAGCAGAGATGCAAGTCACTGTCTCCATGTAAGCCAAGGAAAGGTGTTGGTCTGAGAAGTTAGACCAGCAAGAGGTTAGACACAGCACTGCAGGATGCATGTGAAGGACTTTAGAATTAGGAAAAGGTGGAATCGCCAGTTTTGAAACTTCAGGTTGGTATTCTTTACCACACTGTTCCCCCTGACAAGGATCATGCTTTGCTATAGAATTGAAGGTTCTGGAGAGGGGCAGGTCAAGCTGAAGTTCAGTCATCTGAGATCAATACTGCTATGTAACAGTCCCCAGGCTCCAAAATCTGCCCTGGTAATAGTATAGATTCTCAATCTCAACCAAACTATTTATTTGCAAAATTATTTATTTGGCAAAATCACTGTCTCTCCTGGTGCCTGAAGTTTCTTCCTATGAAATGAAGATCTCATTAAATACCCTCTCAGAACTGCTGTAGAAATCTGATGAAATTGTAAGACATTGAACAGAGTCTAGGACATCTGGTTGTCTAAAATATGTTGGTCTCTAAGCTTTTCTTTTCATAGACAAAACATACCTGGCCTTAAGCACTGTAGCTGCAGACCTACTACTTATGCCTTGAGATGCTGTGGTGCTATATTATTTGTATTTTGATAAATAAATCTTGCTTAAAGACCAGAGGCAAGGCTGCAGCAACGTCTAGGGAGTGCGGTTCCTTCTAGTTACAGAGAGGGATGTTTGTTTTTTTTGAGGGAAGGTGATTTGTGAACTGAGCATGAGGAAGGTAGGTGTCCAGAGGAGGATGAGAGAGGGCAATCTGAGAAAGACATTTGACCAAGTCCTAGAGGAGATAGGAACCCTGGAGTCCTCTAGAGTGACCAAAGGATATTACGAGGCAGGTCACTACGTAAGAGGAACCTGTTGCTACAGTCTCATAGATATTTGGGTGGTGGATATCATTAACACAGAAAGAACTGGGAACCAGGTAGGTGACTCATAACAGTAAACCTATCACTTTGGAGTCTAAGGAGGAAAACCATGAGCTCAGTACAGCCTTGACATAGTTAGATTGCTTCAAAAAGAAACAAAGAATAAAAGAGCAGAACTCCAAGATAGACATAAGAAAAAGTTACAATGAACATTATTACTTACAAATATATACACATACCACCATAGAGGAGCAAATGGGAAAGTTTCACTTATGATGTGGGATTCCCCTCTGTATATCATGCAAATGTTTTATTACCATTAATTAATAAAGAAGCTGCTGCAGTCTATAGCAAGGCAGAATATTGCCAGTCTTGAAGATATATAGAGAGAGTAGGTGGAGTCAGAGAGACGCCATGTAGTTGTCGCAGGAGACAGATGCCCTAGAACCTTACTGGTAGGCCATAGTCACGTGGTAATACACAGATTAATAGAAATGGGCTAATTTGGGGCTGGGGAGATGGCTCAGAGGTTAAGAGCACTGACTGCCCTTCCAGAGGTCCTGAGTTTAATTCCCAGCAACCACATGGTGGCTCACAACCATCTGTAATTAAGATCTCATGCCCTCTTCTGGCCTGCAGGTGCACATGCAGGCAGAACACTGTACACATAATAAATAATAAAGAAACATTTTAAAAAAAGAAATGGGCTCATTTAAGATGTAAGAGTCAGTTAATAAGAAGCCCGAGCTAATAGGCCAACTAGTGTTGTAATTAATATAAGTTCAGTGTGATTATTTGGGTCTGAGCAGCTGGGAAGTGAACAAGCAGTTTCTGCTTACACACTTATCCCAGCCTTTCTTATGGATCAATGTGACTATGGAAAATCACTACGTCATTTGGAAGACCCACAGAGAGCTTCTGTGTGGGTGAATCCAGGACTTCCTTCCCAAGCTACAATTTTCCATCTTCCTCTACTACAATACTCACCCTCACCAACGACCAAGCCCAAAGAAGCAATTCCTGCACAATGGTAGGGGTGTTCTTGGCCTGTCTCAGTCCACCCCAACTGCACTCAGGAGTCACCAGAGGCCTGCTGGGTTTGTTCACATCCGTTGCACATGGGGTCCCACTGTTGCACACTCACAGCCATGGCTGATGCCTGTTCCACAGCTGGATCAAAGCAGGCTGTCCTGGAGATTCTTCTATGTGCTATGGATACTTAAGTAGGCTGGGAGGTTCTATTTCCCTTGCTGAAACTAACAATTATGTATGGTAGGAGCTTAATTTCCACACATCCTTTCTGCACATCTTTGAGTATTCAGTAGGAAGTTGCCAAGTAAGTGAAAATGTGTCTAGACTCAGATGCTTCTAAATTCAACAATGAGCTTGATTTTCTGAGCTGCAAAGTCAAATGCGTATAACCTCAGTGGCAGCACGCACAGACTGAGGAGAAGACAAATATGAATATTCCAGGAAGGTTTGTGGAACTTCACTGTGTCTGGAGACTTGGTGCACCAATATAACACCCATACCGGGAATGAACTTCCAGTTGGTAAGAACACTATGAAGGAAAAGGCTAGTGGTAGGTCTACAATTTCTTTTTTCTTTATTTGGGATTCCTGAAGGACTAACTTTAGTTAAATTCTCTTGCATCCATGCTAATAAGAAGACCTTAGTATTTATAAGCTAAAAGATAATGGAAACCAGGAAGGTGGCACAGTCTTGTCATTTGAGACACTCAAATTGAAGCAAGAGGACCATAAGTTACAGACCTGTCTAGACTACACAGTGGTTGCATGCTCAGGCTGTGTGACTCAGTGAGACTCTGTCTCAAAATACTCAGATGCAAAAAGGACTGGAGATAGAAATAAACAGGCAGTAGAGAGAGATCACTGGGGAAATGATTTTACAAGATGTTCCAGTCATCCCAACCTTCACATCTTACACTCTTTGTCATGATGTGGAAGGATGGTATAACTCAGCTGGGCAGTTCTTGTTGGAGCCCTTCAGTGATTTCTGTTTGACAACGCATGGCTACAGACAGCAGCTGTTATGCTGGGCTTTGAGAGGCCTTGCACATGCTGCCTGTTTATGAGGCTGAACCTCCACGGAGGCTGCAAACTCAGAGGCCTGTTCTCCTGTGGGTTCTCACAGAGAAGGCCAAAGAAAAGACTTCTCACAGCACCAGTGGACCTTAACCTCCAAGAGTCTCAGTTCTGCAGCATTGTACTGGCCAAAGGCTCCTCACTCACAGAAATGGAAATGTCTTACATCTTAACACACCAAGTTTAAATGACCATATTGACAAATAGTAAGTTATATCAGTGAGGACAATTATGAATAGCATAAGATGCCACTTCAAAATGTCCTACTTAGGTTGCCTATTATAAATAAACCTGGTACTGAGATGGGGGGATGATTTAAGAATGTTAGGGAACATGGTAATCAGTTAGTAGTATCATAATCAAAAGCACTAAATACTTCTACACCCATTGCTGAATCCTGAATATTTAATATTTAAAAGCACATGTCCTAACACAGCCCAGAGAGGCTGTTTTTGAAGTACAATACTATACATATGAGGAAGCAGCAAACATTAAAGAAAAGATGAATTACATTTATTTATGTATGTATGTCTCTGTATGTGTGCATGCACACACCCTTATGAATATATATGAATATGTTTGTACATGATCAAGCATGTGTATATACAGAAGCCAGTAAAGGGTGCCAGATTCCCTAGAGCTGGAGTTTTAGGCATTTGTAAGACACACAGCTTGTTACTTGAGTGCTATGATTCTAATTCTAATCCTTAAGGATTGTGCAGTAAGCATTCTTAACCACTGGGCCATCTCTCTAGCCTCCAGATAACCTTAATGATAAATGAGCAGATGTGTTCACTGGGCCATGTGGTGTTTGCTATAATTCTGCTGTTTCAGTGTGGGAAGACCCATGGACAACACAGAACCCAGTAAATGGACCTTAGATCACAAAAGAGGTGGCAAGACATATTTGACCCAAAGGTTATCATTTGCTTACCTGCTCTCTGATCTCTCTCCCAATGAAGAAATATGGTGTCTTTCTATTGAACCACTAACAAGGTTGGTTATAACATAAGGCCTATAAATTGTGTCAGTTCTGATTTGATCTTGTGACACACATGGTCACTTAAAGTCTCTTCATTATTTAACATGAAATAATAAAGGTGCACAAATATTGAATTCCAACTGTCATCAAAGTAGTATGGCATAGCGTTTAGTTTGGGGTTTGCAGCTCAGGCACACCTGCTCTGGCTGTGTGGAGCAGAAACAGCAGAATTCACACTCTTCGTTAGGCAAGTGTAGGATCCTGGTAAAGCATTGATCATTGAGAAGGAATCCAAAACAGAAACAACAGCGTTCACACTTTCTTATGAAAGTGTAGGTTCTGGTAAACCTAATAAGGTACCTATTGAGAAGGAATCCAGGTTTATCATGGAATATTTTGAGATTAGAGCTTAATCTAGGTGACCTCAAAAGATGTTTTTAAGACAAAGTAAAGTAAGTTTTCTAGATGTTGTGTCAAAAAAACAAAAAACCCTTTTTTAACGCAGTAATTCTTTAACTGAAAGTCACTGACTGCTATGGTGTCAGGGGAAGTCAACGACAGAGCACTGCCATTTAAGGCTGGTGAACAGTCATGATTCCTTGCTTCACAACAAACTTCAGAAACCTGTCAGAACACACGTAAATGTAAGATAAATATTTAGACTTCAATTGCAAGGCATTTTATTTCTTTCCTTTTTTTCTTTATTTTTTTAAATCTGCAATAGAAATGATTTCCAAAAACATTAATAGAGGACGGTCTTACCACGAGACATAAGAATTCAGTAGATAGAAGCTGTGTGGAAATAAAAAGAATGAGAAACTTGAACACACACACACACACACAAAACAAAACAAAACAACAAACAAACAACAATAAAATCCCACAAACAAAACAAAAGCAAAACAAAGCAACCAAACAAAAACAACTTGTGGGAATTTTTCTTTTTGGTGGAAATTTAACATTAGAAAATTATTTTTAAAAAACTACTTGCAATTTTTGACACATCAATTAGCAACTCAGAGACTGTAAATGTATTTTAGCACTGTTATGAATAAACTAATTTACAGTACAGTTGAATTTAGATATTGACTCAGTGTTTTGCTATGTCCTTTTCTACAAATGCTCCTTTGATGTCTGTGACAAGGTACCATGTACCTTGGGTTCCTTTGTGTCAGCCTCCAGAGGACTTGGGCTTTAGATGTGCGCCATAACACCCAGCTACACAACATCCTTAAGTGTTATATATTTTGGGAATTGAGGTATCCTTAAAAAGATGGAGTGAGCTGGGCGGTGGTGGCGCACACCTTTAATCCCAGCACTCAGGAGGCAGAGGCAGGTGGATCTCTGTGAGTTTGAGACCAACCTGGTCTACAAGACCTAGTTCCAGGACAGGCTCCAAAGTCACAGAGAAACCCTGTCTCGAAAAACTAAAAAAAAAAAAAAGATGGAGTGATCAGATTTTAAAATTGCATTATATAAATTATGAGAAAACATTTTCTACTCTGAGAAAAGAAAACTATGCTTAGGAAAAGTTTAGGGACAGCAGAAGCAACCTCAGAAAATGCTTGATCAGTATTTCTTCATTAAGACTTATCCCATGGTGGTATGGATTCTGAAAGGGGAGGACACGGTTTTATATACATCAATAGCTCCTTGTTCGTCATCTCTATTTTAACAAACAAAAATCCAAGCATACATGTAAACTTATATGTGCCCCTTTCCCCATGTCAGTGTGAGATGAAAATCTCAGGGCTGTTGCAGATGGGAGGAAGGAGATAAGGGTGCAGGTGGAAAGAAGATCTGGAAGAAGGATGCTTTTTACCTCCTTGGAATATGCGCCAAAACACAGATGTGAGGCTTTCTGTAAAGAGTATTATAATCACAGGCTTCTCAGTGCCATTGCATCTTGAAAATCGTATGGTTCATTTTCTCACACAAGTCCAGGCTCCTCAAAGCCAATAGGCTACATGGTAGACACCCCCTAGTTCATGCAGTGGTTTCTGCTAAACTTTTGGAACTTGGAACTGAGGCTTCACTTCCATCTTTATTATTGAATGTAACCCTGCTGGATGCCCTTGATATGAGTTTTACTATAATGGCCAGAGGCTTTTAATTGGTGTTTGTGGTTACATGGTTGGGGAAATGTCCAGACATAAACATTACAAAGAAAGATGACATCTTAGTGGGAGAAATACTGAGAACTCCGATATCCAAAATGGTGGTAGGTCCTGATGTCTGCAGCAACAACTGTGGTGGGTCTTACTACATCTTGGAATTGTCAAAATTATATGCAAGACTGCATGTTTATGGAACACCTGTGAATGACAATAAAAATGTCTTCAAGTTGCCCTTACCCCAGGGGGTGCATCGGTGATGAGCAGCGATGTATGTGTTACAAAACAGGCAGGCCACACCGCTTCCTTGTAGTGTTTCTGTGTATGCTGTGGACCCAATGCCTGCTGTAAGGTCGGGGCAGCTTTCAGCTGTGGCTTTGATGGTGCAGTTTCCCAAAGAAGCAACATGTGAAAATGAATACTATCTAAATTTTTCTCCCCAACCAGACCAATCATCGAACAATGCACAAGTCTTTTGAGAAGATGTTGCTCTTTGTCCCAATCATTCTGTGCTACGGCCCTTGCCACAGCAGGAGATCTAGTATCTGTTCTGCTCACAGGATGCATTGTCTTTCTCTATTTTCAATCTGTGTTTGCTTCATGTATCCTCCCCCAGTTCAGCTCCTTCTGCTAGGATGGTTCTATTTATCTAGAACTGCCTTTCCCTGTTCTAATCGGACTTCAGCATCTATTTACAGAAAAAAAAATATCTTAGCTTGTCTTTGTTTCACTTTAAGCCTTCTCTGCCTTTAAGGTTCCCCTGGTGTGCTCACTCTGCCATTAACCCCAGCTTTGTGGGGTGTTCCCTGGGACAGACAATGCCTTCTTGTCTGACATCCACCTCTAGTCAAAGATTTGACGGGGCCCTGAAACCCACCTCTGTACGTTCACATGCGTAGTGCTAACTGCCTCCACCTCAGATGCTTTGTTCCTGAGAGGAGCATCTATCATTCTCAAGAGACCAATGTGGTTTTTTTTGTAATTAAAATGCTGTACCATCTTCAAAACGGTTTCATATGCTAGCCTCCAAAGGGCAGGTCTGCAGTAAGCAGTTACGTTACTACATCTAGTTCACAAACTTCTTTCCCCTACTAAGCCAATTAAGCAAAATTCCCTGTCTTCCTAATATTAGTGGGGCTTTCCCCCATCACTTTCCTTTTCCCCTGGAGATGGGGACTGAAAGCTGAAAGTTGTCACTGGGGAGCTTGAAAATGCTGGCATGCTGTGGGACAATGGTCTTGTACCCTGTAAAGGTTTGTCAGTTGTACTGGTTTAATAAAATGCTGATTGGCCAGTAGCCAGGCAGGAAGTATAGGTGGGGTGACCAGAGCAGGAGGATTCTGGGAAGAGGAAAGGCACAGTCTGCAGTCATCACCCAGATGCAGAGGAAGCAAGATGAGAATGCCTCAGTGATAAAAGTCACGTGGCTAACACAGACAAGAATTATGGGTTAATGTAAGATGTAAAAAATTAGTTAGAAGAAAGCCTGAGCTAATAGGTCAATCAATTTATAATTAATGTAGACCTCTGTGTGTTTCTTTGGGACTGAACTGCTGTGGGACCAGGCGGGACAGAAACTCTGTCAACACTGGCACCATAGCATCAGTATCTCTTTGTGTCTGTGGAGAAGCAGGATGTTCAGGACCTAACTTATTATTTTGAGGTCTGGAAAGCACCACCTCTTTAACCCCAAGAGTGGAGATACATTCAAGGTAAAATCTACTTGCCAATGGCTAAGATATAATATGGTATACTGTGGTGGTTTGAATGTAATTGCCCCCCATAATCTCATAGGGAGTGGCATTATTGGGTGGTGAGGCTTTGTTGGATGGATATGGCCTTGGAAGAAGTGTGCCACTGTTGGTGGGATTTGAGGTTCCCTATGCTAAGTATACTGCCCAGTGTCTCAGGTGACTGTAAGATGTAGCATTCTCAGCTCCAGCACCACATCTGTCTGCATGCCACCATGCTCTTCCTCATATGATACTGAACCTCTGAACCTGTAAGGGTGTCACCTCAATTAAATGTTTTCTTTATAGGAGTTGCTATGGTCATGGTGTCTCTTCACAGCAATAAAGACCCTAACTAAGATATATAACTTCCCAAAAATGGATTAAAATGACTTTTTGTTGTTTTGTTGATGTGTTTGCACGGCATTTTCTTTAAATGCAAGAAAACCTTCATGTTAAGGCAGTTTGAAAATGTCAAAGGCGATAGGAATATAAGACATTTTGTTTGTTCCTCATTTTTCATTTGTATAAATAAAGGGACAAACACATGAATGCAGAAATCTTTAAAACAGAGCAGGACATTTTGCTACTAATGCTCCAGTGATCTAATCACTTTGTTTCTGAAAATCTGTTACTCCCTTGCTTAAGCCCGCGTCTGTTCTACAGCAGCACCTGCCATAAGTCACGGAGTCGCTTTGATGGAAAAAGGCATAAAGCAAAGGGTGATCTAAGCAGGCAAGTTATCAGGATTTGAAGGCTGCCTTTGACACTTACACACATGGAGGCCTATACACAGTACTTCATATGCCTCAGTTTCTCCACAAACCTTCCCTTAACTTGACTCTAAAAGGATACAATGAGATCATCCTTGTTACACTGCCCAGACTGTTCAAATATTTATGACTAAGACTATAATTTATTGGTAAGTTTGTAGTAACTTTTTATACCTATTTTACAATCAATGTGAGGAGTGACATAGTTTTTTAAATTATAGCCTTCATTGGTTATGAGGATTTTGCCAAGAATGAATGAAATACCTTGGTATTGTTGAATGCTTAGCTGGCTTCTAGGTTTTTACTATTATGAATAATGATGCAATAAGTATGTCATTGACCTTAACTTTCTCCCTTCTTTAGCTAAATCTATTTTAAATTTTATTGCAAATTCTGAGAAATAATAAATTTTTAATCAAATTTTTTATCATTTTCATTTTTAAAACACCTGTTTTACATAGTACAGTACCTGGTGGAACACAGTGAGCAAATGATAAATTTTACTTGCTATTGATTGCTGCTACATACACTGCACTCTATTCCTGCCATATGCACTATTTAATACCTTCCTATTACAATTTCTGAGTTCCTTTTCCAGCTGTAGACTGAGGCTCCAGGACAGTTAGCACTCATCTTTTTGTTAAAGGAGCTTTATGGAAATGCAGTGTGTGCATTATAACGTTCACACATTTACACTCCAGTTCACAGTGTTTAATATATTCGTAGATCAGTACACTAATCAGCACACTCTAATTTTAGACTGTTTTCACCCTAAAAGAAATCAGGAGCAGTTTCTCTTCCAAACCCTTACCTCTCAGCCTTAGGAAACCATCACCATTATTCGGCTTCCTGTCTCTGTAAAACTTGCCTGCTCTGGATGCGTCACAAATGTAGAATGGTGGAGAGTGATAGAACACACAACTTTTGAGTCTGAGGTCTCTTATTTTCAATAACATCTTCAAGGTGAACCCGTTTGAAGCATGCATTGGTGCTTCATTCTCTTGTGCTAAATTATAATATTTCATTCTATCGATGCACTGAGCTTCATCCATACATGGACTGATAGACATTTGGATTATTTCCATGAATGACTACTGTGGACATTCCTGTACACGTTTCTGTTGCTGTTTCTGGCATGTTATAATTTCACTAGGAGTATAACTATTGAATCACATTGCAACATCATGCTTAAAATTTTGAGAAACTGCTGACTGACCTCAAAAATGGCTGCATTATTTGTTACATTCCTGGCAAGACTGTGCAGGTTTCTTCTTTACCTAAATTCTCACCAAAATTCTTTACTGTCTATCCTTTGTTTCAAAGGCATCCTATTGAGTATAAAGTCCTATCTCAATGTGATTCTGATTCATTTCCTGAATAATTAATGGGGTTCACTATATTTTCCTGTCAATAATTTGAGTAGACTTAAGAAATATCTATTAGGCCAGTCAGGGACCCAGGGAGTGCTCTGGTGGCACCCAGATCCCTGAGGCTTCCTGGCCCCGCAGAAGGCTCTTCCACTCAACTGGCTCTTTTGCTTATTCAACTTAACTTTCCCCAAAGCAACCCCTTCCTTCAGC
>JAQHUG010000244.1:2116305-2137956 GCA_028555095.1 Dicrostonyx torquatus | reverse complement strand
TAAATTTTTCTTTTAACAAAAAAAAAGAAAGGAAGAAAACAAACAAAATAGGCATCCCCTTGGATTTGGTGATAGCTCATTCTTGTTTGTATGATGATGTGAAAAATACTATTGACCAAACACCTGTACAGGGTCAGGTCTGCTGGAAGTACATGTACATCCTAATTGTTTTCCATCTGCTAAACACAGATTGTAAAGGAAATCTTGCTAAAAGCAATGACACACACTTAGTGGTGGTAAGTCTGTGCCCAGTCCTCTACAGCATCATGCTGCCTGACTTGGATGAGGAATTGGAGCAGGAAAGAAACACTTGTTCTTCAAAGGGCACTATTGACTGAAGCAGAGGTGCTGTTTTACTCTTTTAAATCATTAAATTCGTGGCATTAAGTGTTGAGAGTCTTTACTAAACTGTGTTATAGTATGGGTAACAATCTCACTATGCAGATCAATCCGACTACATAGGTAATGCAATGTGTGTATGAACTGTCGGGCACATTTCTCACTTGTCAGGTCAGCTGATGGACTTTTAGATCACCTTTTAACTAAGATAGATGACTGAAGGGAAGGTCAAGCAATGATCATGTTTTTCCAGAGAACACAAGTTACAGGGTGTTTTTATAATAGAATCAATAGGCTATGTGTATGTGTCTCTTTAATATTTATAGTGGTTCGTCTGTATGTACCTATATATATACCTATGTGTATATATATATATATATACATATATATCCACACACAATATGGTGTGTATGTATGTGTATATAAACATATATAATATGGTATGTGTGATTATGTCTATCTATACAGTGTGGTATGTGTGGAGAATTTGTCTATATATGTATACAATATGGTGTATGTGTTTATGTGTTAGTATATGTATACAATTTTGTATGTGTGTGTCTCTATATATGTATACAATATAGTGTGTGCTTATTTCTTTTTAAGAAATTGGCACATAATTCCTTAAATTTTCAATGATCATAGAGGCGCAAGTTTAAAATTTACAAGGTATGGCTTGAGATCCAAAGGTTATCTCCTGGCAGAATTCCTCCTTGCTTAAAGAGACATATATTTATTCTAGTGAAAATCTTCAACTGATTGCATGAAGCCATATTCATTATGGGCATAATCTGTTTTACTTAAAGTTCATTGACTAAATCTGATCCAAAATAACCTTCATAAGCATTCAGAATAATGTCTAACTACGTATCTGAGCACCATAGGTCACCTAAGTTGTCAGATAAAACTAATTCTCATGTCCCTCAAATGTCTTTCTCACTAACCAAACGGCCAGGGCTCACAGGATGTGGGATGTATAAAGGTACACAAAAATTTCTCTTTGCCTAGAATTGGTCAGGATGGAGGACCTGATGCCTACTAAAGAGTCCTTTATCCTCACTAAACTGGTGTTGACTGCATGGGTATTTTCATTTACCGCCTAGTGTGGCTGTCACTCATCTCTCCAGGAGTGTCTTTTAGGCTGTCTGTGGTGAGTCCAGTCAGATGATTTGAACCACTAAGTTACTGTCTCACACCCTTCACTCTGAGGGTGAGGAAAGCCATCTTTACATATTCTCATGTCCTCTACAGATGAACCTGTAGCTGAGCCCTGAGTGGTGACTATTTAATGTGGAGTGAATTCATTTGCTTAAGTCAAGAAGTTACATTTCATGGGCATCGAATAAAATGTTTGTCTGTCTTCGGCAGCTTTTCTCTTCTAAATTCTGGGAAATATCATTTGACATCTTTCATTGTCCTTATATTGTAAGTGATAAGGGTTTATGCCGGGTTAATATGGCTTTTACTAACCTGAAGATCTTTCTAAGCTTTAGGTGGGCCATAAGTGTTCACCAACAGACACAGAACATTCTTGTGTGTGTGTATTTCCTTTCTTCATGCAGCAATGCACACATTAGATCAATGTCCGTGCATGTTAAGTACATGCTTCCCAGGGAGAGCTAATTCTCACAGGATAGCAAGGAAGCCTGGCAAGCCATGAGCAGCAAGGGGAATTCAACCCGAGTTTGCTGTTAGTGTCTGAATTATGACACAGTCAGACTCATATACTTTGTATCAGTATACTGTTGTTCACACCTTTATACTTTAGATTCAAAACACCTTCTTTTCATTAATGTCAGTCTTATGCCAAAATGACACGCTGTAAATACAGATGACTATGTCTTTCAGAGTCATTATGCCATATAAGAAACACAAACCCACTTTGCTCGGTGGCTTTGCTAGGATAAAATAGTCGCAAGAATAAAATAATACCTGTTCAATGACAGTGTCAACAGGCAGCATACCTTGACACCAAAGCCTGCAGGCTCATCACTTAGTACAGTTAGGTCGATGCTGACAATTAAGTGGCAACTTCGGCTCTTTTACCGATGGTGGGAATTAGACCATCATTTGCGATGCAGTGTGGTATAAAGCCTTTTCTTCTGGATTGTGAGGGTAATAAAGAAGACAGAAAACATTTGACAGCCTTCCCGTTGGCAAGTGGTAGGATTTTAATAAGTCGATACTGCTGAGAGGCAGTGTATCGGCTCATCTGAAAAATAAATCGGTGAAAGCTTGAAGCAGTGATTCTCATTAAACTGAGTGCACACATGATTGGAACACACACATGAGTAACCTTTCATAATAACCAAACGTCTGACCATATGCTCTCGTGAATGCCATTTAAAACACTGTGAGGGTTCTCGTAAAGAATGCATAGTTTACATCTGGTACCAGCTTGGACTGGCAATTATTTTGAGGCAGAATGCAGCCAAACAGTGCTTTAAAATGCCGAGAGAGCTCTGCTTCTCGTGGGAGAAGATGAGACTCGGGCGAACGTGTTGTACCCATTTGGAGGCTAAAAAGAGTTTCTGTGACCTTCCTAATATTAGTTCTTTCCTGGGGGCAATGTCCTGACACGTGGAAAGCAAACGTTGTTTAAATACATTTTTAAATGTTTACCCTTGCTTTTACTACTGTTAATTATTACAATTGTTTATGATGGTGCTGTCCACTGAGAACCACGATTCCCTTTCCCAGGAAGATAGATGTCACACCCCAGCAACAGATGAAACATGATGCTTGCACGCTATCGCAGAAACCCCTGCTCCAGTGTTGTGCCCTGTTGCTGCTGGGTGTTCCTCTTGAGCTGTAGGAAGGACCTGCTATGACATGAGAGTCAGGAAGTGGTTGGTCACAGGGAGGGTG
This sequence comes from Dicrostonyx torquatus, assembly GCA_028555095.1. Lineage (NCBI taxonomy): Eukaryota > Metazoa > Chordata > Mammalia > Rodentia > Cricetidae > Dicrostonyx > Dicrostonyx torquatus. The sequence continues at coordinate 2,134,749 of JAQHUG010000244.1, read as the reverse complement.
GGAAAGGGAGCACCATTCTTGCCCTGGCTTTAGAAGAACGTGTTGGCAGAGCGAGAGGCCCACATCTCTGTGAACCTCCGAGAAGCAACCTAACACACAGAGAAGGCCAACCCCACCTCCTGATCTCTAGTGCTGTGAAATGCAGCTTTACAGAAAACAGCAGGACATCTGTTAAGCTGTTTCTAGGTCTCCTTCTGCCCCAAAAAGTGATCCTCACTGCTTATTTTCAGAAGGCCAAATTAAAGCTTACTACAGAAAAGATGAGTCCTGACATTGACCTAGCACTCGGGGGTTCTTCTCGTTTGGTTCAGCTGTGATAAGCAGCATGGCCGTGCAGGCAACTGTGAAGGCCGCCAGCTCAAGCTGGCCCAGCTTGAGTTCAGCTCAGGCCCAGCTAGAGCTGACGGCCTTGTTGTCTCTGGTCTGCCATTTAATGGTCTTGTAGGACCCATAGCCAGGCCCTTTGCCATAACCCACCTTCACTGTGTCAGCACCAGCACTACTGGTGGTTTTATTGACATTTATCATGCCCTGAGCCCTTTCTCAGTACTCAGCACAGATGGATCCACTCTTACATATCTGTGAAAGAGGTAAACTTGAGGGAAACCGTAACTTCTGATGATTGATTTCAAAGTTTAGATGATGACGATAATGGTGTGTGTGTGTGTGTGTGTGTGTGTGTGTGTGTGTGTGTGTGCGCGTGCGTGCCTGTGTGGATGTACCAGCATATGTTTGTATATTCATGCACGTGTGGGCATGAATGTGAAGACTATCTTGTACTTTCCCCTCTATCATTATTTACTTTATTTTAAAGAGAGCAGATCTCTCCCTGAGACCAGAGCTCACTACTATGCAAGAATGGATGATCTGAGTGCCATAGGGAGCCACCTGTCTCTGGCCTACCAATGCTGCTGCTACAGATACAAGTCAGAGTGCCAAGCATTGTTGATGGTTACTGAGGATCTGAACTCATGGCTTGCACTGTAGGCTCTTTATTGGCTTAGCATCTCCTGAATGCCTCTCACTGTCTTCCTATTCCGATCCCAGAGATTTGAAAGGCTTAATGAGAGAAATGTTCCTTAAAGCTTCCAGGATTTCATTTCATTCAAGTTTAGAGCCAGTCTTGACATTGTGACTTTTTGCCTAATTTGGGGTTGTCTAGACAAACTCAAACTGCCAGCCCACCTGCCAACTATTTCCTTTGGTTTTATTACTATTCTGCAAAGCTCAGTTTCTTACTGTTCCTCACTAGAGCTGACGCAGAGTCTTTTGAGGTCTCTGAGTTATGATTAAACAAGAACATTTCCAAGTGGACAAGATTCACGCATTCATTTTCAAAAGCAGTCTGCAGCCTCTCTCATGGCAGTCAACAGAGCACTAGCACTGTGCTGTGTCAGCACGGAGAGAAACCGACAGACATCAACAGCACAATAAGAAACGTTTGCTTCTCCCCAAGGTTTGCTTTTTGAATCCAGACTTCCTGTCAGAGCTGCATTGGTCCCAGTTGTGATAATATATAGATGTCTATTCAGATATCTCACCCACATGCATAGCTTCTAGAACGCAACCTTAGGAAGGTCTAAAAGGATGTACATTTTAAATATTTCCTCTCAATTCCTCTGTATTAGAAGCATTTGCTAATCTTGTCTTTCTTAACTAGTACTAGCATACAAGCTTATATGACTAGTATAATCAATCTATCTTCTCCTAAAGTACAGATTAAGGAAGTAGAAATAATGTTTCCAATAACCCTACACAGCCTCCTACAGTTCCTTGTTTGTTATTCTAACTCCTTAAATGCCTGCCGTAACCCATTCTCACGAATCCATCTGGCCAACAGATTTTCTTGGTAGGAGCACTTCTGTGGCACAAGTCAAAATGTAGTTTTTGCTTTGATTTTCTGTGAGAATCTTACTGTGGGCAATGGTGGAGTGCAGTCAGGGGAAACCCTTTCTGATCTGTGGCTTGCCACTGAAGCGGATGAGCCAGAGCTCCAGCATGAAAGTGAAGCCTCAGGCTTTGAAGTCTAATTATATTTGGATTTTCTCAAGCAGTTTCCCAAATCTAGTAACAGTAGGTGATCAAATCAGTATCTACAGCAGTCCCTTTGGGATGCTTTTCTTCCTCCTTCAGCTGGATCCAGAGGTTGTGCTAATCCGCAGCAATAACCCATGACAACATAGCCATCTCCCTGGCTTGGCATTCCGCAGACTCTGGTGGTGGTGAGGGGTCTGTATTCCGTGAAGAGCCTGCTCAGGAAGCAGTGATGCTTCCCGTGATGTGCTTATTCTGCCCTCTGCTCTGTGGACTTCTTGCCTCCACCCCCCTCCCCCCACTTAGCAAGATGGTGCTCTCCCTCCGGGTGGTTTCATTTTCACTCGGACCACGTAAGTTTTGCATCCTGGCACCTGTGCGTGGAAATGAGCTATCACATAGTGAGCATTTGTGAGCAGGTAATTTAGCCCTTAATTCAAACAGAATTGCGCTGCTCTGGCCCAGCTGAGCTGAGGCTGGGAAGCAGGGATCTGCTGCGTGCATATCATCATCTTGTTCTGTGAAGAATCCCAAGCATCCCCTCCCATTCTGTTCATTCCATGCATTTTAACAGCACGATATGATCTAACTCTATGGAAAACACTAGACTATGTGCAAGCTACACCTCACAGATAGAAGGACACACACATCCTCGCACGGTGTCTTAAGAAGCACAAGCTGTGTCTCCGCAGTGGGTGACCGTGCAGGAGGTGTGGGACTGGAATCACGAGCATACCCAGGACACTCCACGGAAGGGTTCTGATTTTATTTCATCTGCTTTTCTAGATAGACCAGCTTCAGGTCTTAGGGTGCAGTTTTTCATGTCTTTTGGAAGGGGATGTGCTATAGAATTTTGTTGGGAGTTTGGGTCCTTGCTCTGCAGGCAACGATGTAGCTTAGCTGTTAAAGTGCTATATGGGCTCTGGTCAAAGTCCTTGCTCTTAAACTTTGGAGTTTGAGAAGATGACATGACCTGAAGCCCCGTTTTAGTTTTTGTTCAGTGAGGAGAATTATGTGTAACTCTAAGAGTTTTTGCTGGGAGATATGATGGTCTATGAACAGAACTTGGCATAGATCCCGGCTGTATAAATCAGCCCCGCCGCTGCTGGCCTTGCCCTTGGTGTCAGAGCATATTGTTGTCTTGAAAGAGCTTAGGTCTTATCTCCTAGACAGCCAGAGAGCTTCTACAAAATGCTTGATTCTTGGCTTGGCTTTTGTTTTAAGACGAGGTTAATTTTAAGTGGTAACAGGCACGCATGTAAGGAGTTTTCTTGGTGTACATCTGAATGTACCCACAGAAGGGCAAGGCTCCTCATGCACCACTAAGAATTCCACTCACTGAATAGTTCAGGCTATTTAATCATCATCGATAATTAGCCCTGGAATAAACTCAGTAAGAAATGAATACACATTATAATAGTTAAAGTGAAAAGATTCAAAACATTTCCCAGGAGCTGTGTTCTTTGTAGCGCTTAGGACTTTGATACTGCCACAGTATGGGTACTGAATGCGGCCCTAAGACTCACACGTTAAAGACTTGGTCTCCAAAGAGCTGATGTAAGGAGACAGTAGAACCTATAGAAGGTATACTGTAATGAAAAATTGGGTCCTTAGGTCACTGGGAACATGCCAGAGGGGAACTTTGGTATCCCAGTGCCTTCTTCTTCTCTCTTTTGCTTTTTAGCCATGAGTTGTGAGGTCTTTCTCTGTTGTGTGCTTATATTATGATGTGTTAGCACAGGCTCAACAGAACACAGTAAAACTGTGACAGACTATAAGCCAAACTATACCTCCCTTCATACATGCATTGTCTCAGTTATTTTGTTATAGGAAGAGAAAGCTGCATCTACCGAGAACAACATGCAATCCATGACAGAGAACTAGTAGACCATGAAAACCTGGAATATTTTCTTAGAACTCATCAAAGAAGTTCTTGTAGCAAACCTGTCCTGGAATGGGGATATTGATGGAGGTAGTGGATTTGTACTGTGGTCTTCTCACTTGCCTGTGAAGGGCGGGCTTTGATTGTGACACTTTTGAAATGTTCTCAGTTCTGCTAGCTACTTAGGTCTTTCACCGGAAAGACCTAAATGCTGTGGAATGTTATATTAAATATGTAAAGATGAGCTACATATTTTTTCAAGCCAAGGTTTCTCTGTGTAGCTTTGGAGCCTATCCTGGAACTCGCTCTGTAGACCAGACTAGCCTCAAACTCACAGAGATTTGACTGCCTCTGCCTTCTGAGTGCTGGGATTAAAGACGTGTGCCAAGACTTCCCGGCTTGGGTTATAATTATTTATGGTGCAGAATATTACTTTATCTGTGTAAAGGGGTGTTATGTTTGTTTATACTGCATTTATGTAAGGATGTAAAGATATGCATTTAATTATGTAAAGATACATTGCCTTTGTTTCACCTTGCCTGTCTAAGGCACCAGGTTGATCTAATAAAGAGCTGAATGGCCAATAGCTTGGCAGATAAAGGATAGGCTGGAATGGCAGGGGGAGAGAATAAGAAGGGGGAGAAATCTAGGCTGGGGAAGAACCAGAGAAGAAGAGAGGAGATTATGAGGGACATGCCTGGGGCCAGAAGTCAGGCAGTAAGACATAGATACAGCAGAAAAGTAAGAAAAAAAACCAGCAAAAAAAAAAAACAAAAAAAAAAAAACCTTTGAGGCAAAACAGAGAGAGAGAAACAGGTTAAGTTAAAAGAGCTAGAAATGTGGTAAGCTGAGGCTTAGCATTCAAAACTGATAAGTCTCTGTGTCATGATTTGGGAGCTGGTTGGTGGCCCAAAAGATAAAACCAAGTACAACAAATTATTAATTTGATTAAGTTGATGTGTGATGATCCTAAAATCACTTTGGCTGTCTTATATTTGTCTTTGGAAGTTTGCCAGTAAACATAAAATATAATTGGAATAGATAAAGGCAGAAATTTTGTTTACGAGAAAAAAAGGAGGGAGTTTTAAGAGTTTTAACATCTAGTGTATGTTTCAGAGATTAAGTAATCTATAGCCAATCTCTGATCTTCCTGACCCTACTCCCCACCATAGCTACTGCACAGAGCTTTTTGCCTCGGAAAGTATCTTTGGATGTCAGGAAGTTTATGGAAGAAATATTTTCAAAATACTTTCAAAGCATGCTTGATGAACGACTCATCACCCTAGAGAAACAGTCCAGTTCTCCAGTACGAATATGCTTTTGAGGCCAGTGGGAATGTTCTGTTGTGGTATATTGCCAATTCACAGGTATAGGTTGTCTATATACATTAAACCTATGACACTTATACATCAGTCAGACCTCAACGAATCTGCTCGGAACAAAAAATAAAACTCCTCCTATACTTCAGTGAGTGGAACATAGAGACAGCCCATTAAACCCTATTTTGCATTTGCACAAACTCAATGAAAAAGGGCATTTTTCAGAGGTAGACTATTAACAGGACCAGTACAAGTTAGTATGCAACAGGCAGTGTAGGTTGGGGATAGCATTATTGCCTATGGTGTGAATATTGAGGTAATTACAAAGAAAGTATAGAATTTTCTTCGTGGTCTAGAATGTCCAGTTTTAGATCTCATGGTTGAAAGATGGTTTGTGCAGCCCTTAATGTTTGGAAGAACTTTTATGAGAGAGAGAGGGGGAGGGAGGGAGGGAGGGAGGGAGGACGGGAGAGAGGGAGGGGAGATATAATTAAAAACGAGTCTAACATTTTAGTTTTCATCAATGATGCCTACCTCCAAGTTCTCTTTGTTAATGTTAATATTTTTCAAAAAGAGTTTGATATTCGGCCAGACTCCAGTTAATTATTATAATGGGATTAGCTTATGTCTAGACATGCACATGTTACTTTTGCTTCTTGAAGCTTTCTTATTTGAGCAATTTTAATGGCATGGATATACCTGTGCATATAGGCCCATTCCAGTTTGACCATCACACTGCCTGAATGCTCAAGATAACTGCTGAACACCTGATTCTATTCTTTCACAGGTGTAAATGTTAAAACTTTGGAACCTGGCTTGGACAGAAGGATAATTCTTAAAAATAAAATTCTGACCCTCCACTTATAACAATCCAGGGATGGAAGGGGGAAAGTATTTCTTTAAGGTTATGATGACATTTGATTTCTGTGGTGAAATGTGTTCTTTAAAAACTGTGTTCTAAAAAGCATTAAACGATAAAATTAAAGGTCCAAAGAAATGATGACCAACACAAAATGAACTCAGTGGCATCTTTGGGATTCTTTGTCTAATAATTGCTTTTTAACCTTGCAGATCCTTTGTGCATATATTATGGGTTCCAGTTTTCTGTTTTTATGGGATATTTGTGTGTGCAAACATTTATGTCTCTGCATCTATATATGGTTCTTTTGCCTTTTCTTTGGGTCTTTTTCTTCTGTTTGTTTTGTTTGATTTTTGTTTAATTGCTTTTATTTCATTTTATCCTGTTTCATTATTCTTTAAATGCCTGTTTGTTTTCTAAGAGAGACAGATAGGGTGTGGATTCAGATGGGGGGGAAAGTGGTGGGGATTTCCTGGAAGAGTTGGGGGAACAGAATCCATAATCAGAATACATTGTATAAGAAAGTCTATTAAAAAGGTTTTTTAAATCTATGAAAATAAGTAGCAGCAGCTTTTTGGGAGATCTCAAGGTTGAAGCCTTGCATAGAGGCACTGGGAAATATCACCATCCCCGAAAGCAATGATGGATGGGATGAAAAGAGTCCAACCTGGCTGATGTGCACTACAGGCAACATAGGGTAGACGTAACTGTTTTGGTCCAAATTTGCAATGTTTGCCACAGACCCTTTCTCAGCCTGTTCTCAACTCAGAGTGTTAGGTCGGCAGAGGTACCTTTATGAAGTGAAACTGCCTGATAGAGAAGGTAACCAGGAGCTGGACTCCTTGATTTCAGCCTCCACACACACTCTTGCTGCTGGGCCTACCCATCATGATGGATGGAAACCCTAACCAGCCATTATCTTCTATTGTGTATTTGGGACTCAGAATCACAGAAGTAATAGATGAAAAAGTAAATAAATGGTATTTCAGTCCAATAAGTGGTGGAATTTTGATGGGAATTGCATTGAATCTGTAGATTGCTTTTGGTAGGATGGCTGTTTTTACTATGCTAATTTTACCTGTCCATGAACATGGGAGAGATTTCCGTTTTCTGATATCTTCTTTAATTTCTTTCTTTAAAGAAAGTTTTTATCATATAGGTCTTTCACTTGTTTGGGTAGAGTTACTCAAAGATATTTTATATTGTTTGTGGCTGTTGTGATTTTAGTTGTCTTATTGCCCTAGCTAGAACTTAAAGTGTTCTATTGAACATATATGGAGAGAATGGACAGCCTTGACTTGTTCTAGTGGAATTGCTTTGAGTTTCTCTCCATTAAATTTGATGTTGGCTGTTGACTTGCAGTAAGCTGCCTTTATTATGTTTACATATGTCTCTTGTGACCCTGATCTCTCCAGGACTTTTATCATGAAGGGATGTTGGATTTTTAAAGGCTTATTCAGCATCTAATGAGGTGATTATGTGGCCATTTTCTTGCAGTTTGTTTATATGGTGTATTACATTGATAGATTTTAGTATGTTGAACCATCTCTGCATCTGTGAGAAAGAGCCGACCTGATCATGGTGGGTGATCTTTTTGATGCTTTTGGATTTTTGGTATTTTGTTCAGCACTTAAGGAGAAGATGATTAGAAACATATGTGGTGTGGTGACATGGAGAGATGTTCAGCAGTCAAGAGGGATGGTTAATGATATGGGTGTATATTCCAGCACCCACATAGTGGTCCATAACCATCTTTAAGTACAGTTTTATGGAATCAAACACTGTCTTTCAGTTTCTGCAGGCAATGTACAAATGTGGTATACAGACAGAAGTGCAGCAATTAAAAATATATGTGACATGAAATGTGTCCTAAGTATGTTCAGGATGCTCCCCTTCCCTCCAGTAGTCTTTCTCTTCTAGTATTGTTCCCATCCTCTCTCACTCAGGCTGTCATTCCTTTGCAGACACTAGGGAAGTCTTTACAGCAAACGAGCACACACCAGGTCATGTTCCCTCAAGCTTCAAGCCTTGACTAGCCTATTCCCATTTGATGTGATCTTTCCACATTGTCCTTCACCCACGATGTGCTTCTCTGGGATCTGGACATCCCAGAGAATTTCGGTCTGCTGTAAACGTGAGCATTCCTGACTCTTCCTGACTTAAGTGCTTAGAAGTGATGGCACACGGCTCTGTTTGCTGTTTTCTCCTGTAGAATCCTCTAGCAGCAAGACTTCTTGTTGTTAAGATTGTATTCCGAACCTTGTCTTCTCAAAACATTCCAGGTCATTGATCTAGAACAGTGGTTCTCAACCTTCCTAATGCTATGACCCTTAGTTATACTTCCTCATGTCGTGGTGACCCCAACCAATGAGATTACTTTTCTTTCTACTTCATTATTGTAATTTGTTACCATTATGAATCATAATATAAGTAGTTGATATGCAGGGTATCTGATATGTGACCCCTGTAAAAGGGTTGTTCGACCCTCAAAATGTCCTAACCCACAGGTTGAGAACTGATGATGTAAAATGTCCACACATTCATTTCTGCTTAGGACTGCACACACCACTGCTTTTTAAATTACTTTTGTTTCTGGTCTTTTATACTATGTTAGGATGGGCAGATAATCTGACTGCTATATTTCTTGTTCTTTCTTCCCCATGCCTGGAACCCTGTCTGGCATATAATAGACTCAAATTTTGGATGACTAATTGACTTATTAATTGAAAACTAGACATATTTGGGTTGCATATATGGCCAATAAAAGGCCATATGCTTGCTGTGCATAAGGCCCTGGAATTGACCTCCCCCATGTAATCCCTAACTTCAAACTGGGAGACAGCAACAATTAAATAACTAGGGAATTGTCAGACATGGGAGGTACATGTGGGTTAGAAATGGTAGCTTGGGGATTTGAAAGTGATATATTTGAGCTAAACCTTTGTGAAGGGTCTGCTGTTGGTTTGAAAAGGTAGAAAAGACATGTGGATCATGGACAAGGGGTGGGAAAGATGCTCACTGGGAGATGCATCCACAGTAACAGTGAGATTAGAGAGGATTGAGACAGTTTAGGAATAGAGAGAGGATGATGAGTGCTTGAAAACTACTCCAAAGTGTTGAATGTTCCCATCCAAAATGTAGCAATTATTTCTGTGTATTTGTGTACAAAATAGAATTATGCATAATATTGGAGGAAATATGTTACAATTTTTCATATCTGTGTTCTTAAGGATCTTCTCACTTAGTATTGAAATGTTATTCTTAAAAAGTTATGCTACAATATATGTTTATTTCATTGATTAAATATCCTGGTGCTCAGATATGTATAATGTTTATGAAATATTTTTTCCTCTAAAAGTAACACACAGTCCCTGTTTCATTTGGTCATATTTTGGCTATAGTGTTACAAACTTCCATTGCTAAAGAAAATCTTAATTAGTGTTCAGTCTGTCTGATATTATTTTCACAAAGGCCTCTAACATTTGGGCAATGTGACAGTGCCTTGCATAAATAGTAGTTTTTCCATGAAGCTTGACCCAAAATATTATCCACATAGATTTCTGTAACCTAACAAGAAAAAATAAGCCAGGAAACCACAGAAATGTATAAAATCTTCCTTCAGTTTTTACATTGCAGATACAATAGATTAACTGCCTACGGTATTTTTTTATGCCAAGGTTGTCTTACCTTACTTTGATTAGGAGTGAATTTGACTGTGAGTTTTGAAGTAAATGCCGAGGCAGGCATTCTTCATTGTGCATGCTTCTGGCAAAACCTGAAACTGACTCATTTAGCTCGGTTTCTTCAACTGTGAAGTGAATTCAATAAATAGCGCCCTTGCAGAAACACAAATGGCAGCTGGAATTAGCCTTATGTTAACAGTGGCCTTCTCTGACAAGAGATTTCCTATCTCTTCACTTCCATCAACCCTAAGAGATGTCATTTTATAGAAATGCGTCAGATTTAGCTGGGCAGTGGTTATGCATGCCTTTAATCCCAGCACTCAGGAGGTAGAGGCAGGCAGATCTCTATGAGCTTGAGGTCAGCCTGGTCTACAGAGCAAGTTCCAGGACAGTGAGGGCTGCACAGAGAAACCTTGTCTCAAACAACAACAACAAAGATCCATCTAATTTGACTAAGTTGAAACTTTTTGTCCAAAATAGTCTCAATCTCATATCAAATATGAAAATTTAGAAAGAGTTCAAAACTACCATCCTAGAAACCCTATAGCAGATCACTTGGTGAGTGATTTCTAAGGTGCTGGTGCGGGTTCTGGCTCATCTTCACCTGTTGTGAGTTGGCTATGGAAGGAAAGGCAGGGAGACGGGCTGATGGAGAACCATTGTGCTGGCTTCCTGAGTGTGTGTCAAGATTTGTGTCCACGGGAAAAGGGGAATGTTCTCCCCTCTGCCTCTGTAAAACTTCTTTGTGATGCTATTACTATGGGCTTTGTCTTTTCAAGCCAGAATCTCAGAATAGCAACCACAGAGCAATAAAAAAGAGGAAATGGGCAGTGGCAGAGTGCCCTCTATGAGGTAGGGTGTTTCAGGGTGAAGTACTCAGGCTGGGCAGAAGAGACATGAGAAGTCAGTAAGTGCTGTACAGGGTCCAGCAGGAGAAGGCTGTGCATTGGGAGGCAGAGGAGGGAAGGGCTGGCTAACAAGCAGTGCAAAGCTGAGACCTTGCTCTGGCTGAGGTCGCTGGTGTCCTCAGAAGCATAAAGGAGCCCTAGCCTCTGGTATGTTGTGATGAAGAAGCAACTCGAATTATAAAACCGCACATAGGAGGAAGGGGGTTGGCGACCACTGTGGAGGACCTAATTAGTAATGGTCTCTGGTACATCTTCAGATCCAGTAGGGTGTCTATACTGGAGTTTTGGGGGACTTTGGGGCCCTAGATCTGGCCTGGCCTCCAGTAAAGCCTAAGTTTTCTTCTGAAGTTTTGGCATGAATATGGATCCCAGGGGAGGGGTACTCTTGGGCATGTTGTGTGGGCTTTAAGAAGTGTTATCAGGCAGTGGTGGTGTCTTTCATTGAATTTCTAGATCTAGCCTGGCCTCCAAATAAAACATAAGTCTTCTTCTGAAGTTTGAAGTTGTAGGTAGGAATATGGAGACCAGGGGAGGGGATGTTGTTTGGGGTGGTTGAGGGACTTTATGTCTAGTGTGGACTGTACCTAGACCCATGGTATCTGCCAGAGTTGTGGGAAAAGAATGACTGGGGAAGGATGGTGAGGTGGGAGGAGTTGGGTGTTAGAGCGGGTCTTGTGGGAAGAAAATCTAGGGGGTGAGGACAGTCCAGCTTGCAGGAGGGTTACTCATCCTGTTGTCGACTGCTGATGACTGCACCAGAGCAGTGGAATTCCACTAGAGTTGTAGGGATCAGAAGTGGTGCTGGTGCTGAGATGGGAAGGGAAGATATTGGGGATCAGGGTCTGGGGAGTAGGGCAGCTCAACTGGGAGGTAGGTCACTCACCCATTCTTCTGACTGGTACGGACTGTGCTGGGGCCTATGGGGTCTGCCGGAGTTCTCGGGAAGGCAGGATGCACATTTTCTAATTTGTCACCTTTATCTCAGTGTTGGCTTTTCTTCCTTTACACTGACTCTCATGGGACTTGAAGTACCTGTATTGTATCTCTAAAACTGGACTTCCTTCAAAGAACCAGGGATCTGGAAGGATAGCTGATTCCATATCTTAAAGAAGAAAAAAGAAGGACTAAGCAAAATTTGTCTACAATTTGTTGCCTGGAGCCAAGTGTGACTTAAAACATGTCAATGGCACAACTGAGTATATAGCTTGGTGGCTGCTTGCTTGCCTAGTGTGTGCAAATCCCTAGGTTCAATTTCTAGTACAACCAATAAAATAGAATATAAATGTAGTTGTACTGGTTAGTTTTAATTGTCCACTTGATACCATCTAGTATCATCTAGAAAGAAGACTTAATGAGGGATTGTCTGGATCAGCTTGACTATTTATGGGTCTTTCTCTTGACTGAGGCAGGAAGACGACTTAATCCCCCTAGCAGAGGAAAGCACCATTCTCTAGGCTTGAATGGCATGATGAGAGAGTGTGAGCTGAGCACTGGAGCTGTGAGTGAATTAATCTCCTGCTCTCTTCTCTGACTGTGGGTGGAAAATGACTGTTTCTCTCAAGCTGGGGACACCCTGACTTCTAGGGTATGACATATGGTAACCTGGAATTATGAGCTCAAAGAAGTTTCTCCTTTAAATTGTCAGGGTATTTTATGATGGTAACAGAAAATGAAGCTAAGATAACAGTGAAGGGCACTGCTCTAGGGCAGAAATACAAATGTAAAGGGGCTTCTATGGGTAAGCAGCAAGGACCATCATTTTAATGATGATCATAAGCACAGTTGTTAATTGAAAAATGGAGAATGTGAAAGGCCATGAATTAGTAATCACATTCAAAACAGAAAAGTGGATGCAAAATGTACAAAATATAGATATAAAGAAGGATATATGCAAGGGTGTATGTTTAATTATTTATTGATTTGAATAAATAAAGAAGAGTTAATAAATGGGATTCCTGTGCCATTTGAAATTTTAATAAATTCACTTTGGTAAAAGGTATAAACAATATGCAAAATATTACTGAGAAGATTTACACAAAGAGAAACATGAGTTACTGAAGAAATCTTATTCTGGGCAATCTATCATGACTTTGGATAATGATAACAAAGTCATTAAGCACAATATAGTATTTAATACCTGGTGTATAAAAGAAATTTTAAAAAGATGAATCTTTATCAATTTTAAATAATGAGTACATTTTGTCTCTTCTATATATCAAACATTGTTTATATTCTCTGTAGATGCAAATGTATTAAAATTCAAATTTCACAGTTTGTGAATATCTTGAATATATCAGTATTTTGCTTCTCACTTTCTTTAAGTATCTCTTCATAAGTACAAATGTACTGGTTTTTATCTGTGTGGGAAGAGAGGAAAAAACACCAAATTGTAGGCCAAGGATAGAAAATTCTACCAAATTCTGATGGATGTTATTGTCTCAATTCCAAGACCATTCACAGTGTCTTACTGAGTGCTCCAAAATGGCAAGTCAGCCAAGTGATTAGAGAAAGGCTATTTCTCACCTGGATGAGACATAGATGAAACTCTTAATTATAGCAAAATGCTAATAAGGATCTTTCAAAACTCTGAAACTTTTACTAATTGAGATGGTATGTGGTGTGACTGCTTAATCATGTGAGTGCCTTGCATGTCAGAGGACAAATTTTGGATTCCGTTCTGTCTTCTGGTGTGTCTCAAGATCACACTCAGGTTCTCAGCTTTCCATGGCCAGTGCTTTTATCTGCTGAGCACATTAGTGGAGAAGATGACCCCACTAATGTTTCATTTTTCTATGTTCAGTGGTTTTTGTAATGTAAGCTAAATTTATTTTTAGCTGATGCAAACAAACAGAAAACATACATATTCATGTAGTACCATGTTATTTTTGATACACTATACAATCCCACAATCATGGTAAACATCTCTATCTGGTCAAACATTTAATGTTTTTCTATGACTAAAGCTATCAAATTCCTTTCGTCTAGTTTTTTTGAAATGCACCCCTAACTGTTATGGACAGTCTCCCTTCTGTATGCAGCACACAGAAGTTGCTGACTTCTCACTGTCTGATTGGACTTGGTCCTCATAGACCAAGCTTTGCTGCCCACCTCTGGTAATACCCTCCTACTTTTGCATCCATAAGCTTGGCCTTTTCAGACTTAGGATGAGTGAAATCATGTGGCACACGGCTTTGTTTCACTTAGGACAATGATCTCGAGGGCCCCACATAGCCTGCAGTCAGTACTGCCACCCTGTTTTCACATCATGTTTTTAGAGGGTGGTGTGAAACCAAGAACACCATTTTGCAGGAAGGATGGTACTGTTTAGTATCAGATGGAAACCTGGGGATTTTAGGGGTAAATAGCTTTGATCACTAAGTAAATAAATAATACATCTGATGTAGGATTTCCCTCTGTATGCTGTGATTACCATTAATGAATAAAGAGACTACTTTGGATCTATAGCAGGGAAGAACTTAAATAGGCAGGGAAAACTAACTGAATGCTGGGAGAAAGAAGGGTGGAGTCAGAGGGAAAACATGGAGCCACTGCTGGGGACAAACATGCTGAAACTTTGCTGATAGGCCATTGCCTCATGGTGATGTACAGAATAATAGAAATGGGTTAAATTAATATGCAAGAGTTAGCCCTTAAGAAGCTACAGCTCATGGATCAAGCAGTGATTTAAATAATATAGTTTTTGTGTGATTATTTTGGTTCTGGGCAGCCGGAACGACCAAGCAGCTTCCTCCAACATGCATCTGTATACCAGTACCATGGACTCATTAAGCCAGAAAGGTTTCTGTTTCCAGTTTTTTTCACAAGGAATGTCACCATTCCTGTCCAGAAGGTATCTACCACAACCACAACAGAAGAAAGGACCAGGACAAAAAGCAAAGTCCTTGCTTTCCATTTTCTGGGATTGAATATGCCAATATTTTCACCCAGGGAAGGATGTAGGGCAAAAAATCTTTTCTGTTTTTATGCTGTATACTGTAACAAATTGACTGGTTTTGAAAAACTTTGTTGTTGATTTTGTGGCTTTTTCAGTGGACTCATGTTTTCTTGTAGAATTTATCCAAGGATTCCAGTTTTCTAAATCACTAAAATCCAAGAGTTCAGTCACGCTCACCCACATTCTTGTCTTAATAGGAGCTAGCATAGTTTCTTGATAGGAAGTAAGTATATAAAATGAGGATTGCTATTTGTTGAATTAAATCTCAACCTCCACAGTGCATATATTTTAGTAATCACAAAAGTATATCTTTATTCAAGGTATAACAGTGTTCCTAATAGAGAGCACAGACTATGAACTTGTCATTTATATCTAGGATTGAGTTTTATGTATATATATAATATATATATAAACACATACATATATATGTATACATATACATATATATGGTATCTACTTAGAAAACACAGCATTTTTTTCCTGCAGAGATTCAGAGAATATACATTTGGAAAATTCACTGGACAGTCATTACATATGCAAAGTCTAAGAGTTACATTTAAGAGCAGCACCTAGTAGAGGCTATTCTTTTCTATAAAATGTTAGTATGAATAGTTTTCTGGCTAGTTTTATATCAACTTTGACACAAACTAGAGTCATTGGAGAGAAGGGAGCTACAATCAATTGAAAAACTACCTTCATAAAGTCTATCTTCAAGCAGGCCTGTAGGGCATATTCTTAATTAGTGACTGATGTGGAAGGGCCCAGGCCCTTGTAGACGGGACCATCTCTGAGCTGGTGGTCCTGGGTTCCTATAAGAAAGGAGATTGAGCAAGCCATGAGAAGCAATGTAATGGGTGTTTCTTTGGACTGACAACCACCAAATAATGATGCAGAGATGTCTTATTAAGCATGAAAGTTTGGCCTTAGCTTAGGCATGTTTACAACCTCTTCTTAAAACTTAAACTAACAGGTTTATCTTAATTATATTCTCTCATGTGGCTCATTATCTCTCCTTAGTACCTTTGTCTGACTTTCTCTGCATCTAGCTGGCAAGTCCCTGCCTCTCAAATTCTTCTCTCTTCCCGGAAGTCCCACCTATACTCTCCTGCCTAACTATTGGTCATTCTGCTCTTTATTAAACCAATCATAAGGTGCCATAAGCAGATGAGGAAAAACAGACATCTTCACACAATGTGATCAAATATCCTACAACAGAGTAAGACAGTAAGCTTCATTCCTTTATGCCCCTGCATCAGCTCCAGCCTCCTGACTTCTACCCTGTTTGAGTTCCTTCCTCAGCTTCCTTCAGGGATGGACTATGATGTGGAAGTGGAAGTCAAATAAACATTTTCCTCCCAAGTTACTCTGTTCATGGTGTTTCATCACAGTGTTTGGTAGTTTGAATGTAATTGACCTCCATAATCTCACAGGAAGTGGCACTATTAGGAGGTGTGGCTTTTGCAATGGGTTTGGCTTTGTTGGAGGAAGTGTGTCACGGTGGGGATGGGCTTTGAGGTTTCCTAGGCTTAGGATACTGCCCAGTGTGTCAGTTGACATCCTGTTCCTTGAAAGTGAAGTTTTAGTCAGCACCACTTCTGCCTGTACACTGCCACGCTCCCCACCATGATGATAATTGACTGACCTCTGAAACTTCAAGCCAGTCATTCCAATTAAATGTCTTCTTTATAAGAGTTGCTGTGATCGTGGTGTCTCTTCACAGTAATAAAAAGCATCAACTAAGATAAAACAATAGTAACCCTAACTAGGATAAACAGTCAGAGATCCAGCTTGTTTGCCTTCCTATTTTTCTGCCTGACTATTCTCGCAGTGCTGAGATTTGTCTGTAGAAAAGCCTCCATGTTTGAAAGTGTAGAATGCACATTGTATCGTGAAATTTGACAAGAGAATGTACTTTATTGAGGTGCAGATATCAACTCTGACAGCCTTGATATTTTTTCTATTTTTTGCACTAATATTTCCATTTTTACTAACAAGTGAAAAAGTCTTTTTTGTGATAATATTCAAATTATCTCTTGAGTAGCCTTTTAATTACTCTGTGATTTTTCCCCAACTGTGTAAATCAAATGAGCACTAAGGAAAGGACTGTGAGGTCTGAATGCAAGCTGTCAAATGAGTTTTCTGGCTTCACCACCTCGCCACCTCTCCACCTCTCCCTCCACCTGCTCTGTCCTCAGATGTGTAGGGGATATGAACTGAAAAGTGTGTTTCTAAGGTTACAAGCCTGGTCCTTACAGTACTATCTACAAACAGGGACTTGAGACTCAGGAAAATGAAGTTAAATGCGTGCAATGTCAAAACATGAATGGATAAAGAAAATGGTACAAGATGGTGGCATTTTACTCAACCACAACGAAGAATGAGATTATGTCAACTGTAAGCAAATGGATAGAACTAGATGTCACCATGTTAAGCAAAATAAAACCGACTCACAAATATATTACAAATATTACAAATTGTATCTCTTATGTGGAATGTAGAACATATGTGTATATCTTAGCAAAAATAGAGGAAGACTATATGCAGAAAGGAAATGGGGAGAAGTAGTGGGCCTGAATATAAGCAGAACACAGACTATGCATGGGTGATGATAATAATGGAATCCTTCATTTCGTACAGTGGATTCACACTGACAGAAAACAACAATAATAAAAACAAATGTGGTATGGGGAGTAGACTTCTGTGTCGACTTTCCCATGACAAACTTTATGCTTTTTTTCTAACTTCCTGATTCCTAGCAAGCTCTGACCCAGTTACACTAGAGATCGTGTAGAACCACTGATGACAGACATCACTACTGGACCCCTGTCATGCTGCCTGTGAGTGCGCACGCACACACAAACACACACACACACACACCTACACACATGCACAAACACACACATGCATAATATATGAACTTTTAAAATTTAAAGAATTTCTACTACCAAAATTAGAAATTCTTCTATAGTATTTTTTCTGTGCTATCCAGTTGCATAAAGAGAATTTTATAAGTATTATTTCAGTTTTCAAAATGTGCCATTAGAACATCAGGGATGGGGTCTATTTCCTGATTTCTCTTCCTTGCTCTTTCTGATGATTTGTCTTTAAATTCATATGTCCCTTTGGTCCTTGAGTTGAAAAAAAATTATTTTAATCTATGTCTGTGGCCTCCGTTGAGCATATAAAGTTGTTGAGCCATGGCTTGGTGTAACTTTGTGATGAAAGTTATCCTACATTTTGGACCCAATGTCCTTTTTATTTTGAAATGTTGAGAGCTAAATACAGAAACTAAGAGCAGTCATCTACAAGAATAATTCCTTGACATGTTATATTTTTATTTGATTGAAGCTGAGGTGACCCAGGTTGGCTATATAAAGCTGAAAGTTTTAACCATCTGAATTATGTGCTGGAAGAAGTTTGAGGGCAATCTATCCCATTAGCCTGTGGTGTGGTTAATATAGCTCGGGTTGGAATGGACTGACTCAGGCATGAGTGGTATGTGGGCAATTGTTGCTAAAATTTCTTTCCAGGGGGAAATATAAACAATGTCTACTCCTCTTCTGAAGTTGCCAACAACAAAATGAGGCACAATTCCAATGTTCACTCTGAGGAATCAATGAGCTTATCAGGTTTCCTTGAAATGCCTAGTTGGAGTTACTTTCAGGGCGTTGGCATGCTTTCTCACTCAGCAGTCTGTACCTGGAAAGACTTACCTCTGTAGGTTGAGGTCTTCCTCATAGAAACAAAGCCCCCATTATTCCAGTCTTCTCCAAACTAGAGTATACACACACACACACACACACA
>JAQHUG010000244.1:2102896-2116220 GCA_028555095.1 Dicrostonyx torquatus | reverse complement strand
ATTTAGCAATTTCAGGTTCCCTTATGATAGCCAAATACTAGTTCTTATTTCCTCTGTGAGTTCTTATTTGATCATTTCTGTTGTCATTAGATTAAGTGAGATTCAGACATTTTTCCTTTTCATCAGTACAGAATTCTGATTAGCAAAGCAATAGTTACGAATATTTTAGAGCAACATTTCTCAACTTTTGGGTCATGACGTTTTTAGACAACAAACAACCCTTTCACAGGGGTTACTTAAGACTATTGGAAAGCACAGATAGTTATAGTATGACTCATAACGGTAGCAAAATTACAGTTGTGAAGCAGCAGCAAAAATAGTTTTATGGTTGGGGTCACCTCAAAATGAGGCTAAACAGCATTAGGAAGATTAAGAACCTCTATTTAGGAGGATTATAGTCCTTCTTAAGATTATTAGTAGAAATTGAGTATCATTTATTTCAAATACTTAGGAAGGAAAATGTTTTAGATTTAGGAATATTTGTATATAGACAATAAAATACCATGAGAATAGGAGCTGAGTCTAACATCTATTTTTATTCATGTGCTAAAGGGGGTTTTATGTGATATTTTCAAAGGTGTGCATGAAACACTTTCATGGAATACAGTTTACCTCTCATATATTTATCCAATCAGCACCAAGAATGCTTTGGATTTGGGGGCGTTTCAGATTTGGCATGTGTTGGAGGAAGGTGCCGCTTGTTGGTTCCCGGCCTGGGCACCAATCTGTTGCAATGAGCCACTTTAGTTTCCCGCCTTGGTTCTGGTTAAATACTGAGAAATATGCTTTGCTTGACTAATTAAAAGCAATTAAATCAATTCCATATACAGAGCAAGAAGCCCAGAACTCACGGGTAGGGATCACAAAACGGAAGCTGCACAAGAGACGCCACATGGCAAGGAAGGTGACAGTGGGGCGGGTAACTTAAAGGTTACTGGCAGTAGGAATTCCTATAGCAGGGGTGTCTGCATTAGGGACTTTCATATGTATTATAGTGCTCAGACAGAATCAGGGTACTTACTGAAGCTTAGTGTCTTAGTTAGGGTTTCAATTGGTAAAAAACACTGTCACCACAGCAACTCTTAGGGAAAACATTTAAAGAGGTGTGCAAGTGACTTAGAGTTTCAGAAGTTCATTTACCTGTACTAAGCACCCACATTAACACATTTCTCTGAGATAGGACTTAAATAACTGCATAGCTTTAGAATAATAGCCAGGACCTACTTTAAAGCTAGCCTTGAATTCTTGTTCCATATACCATGACTAAGAGCACTTTGGTTATGAGACAGAATTTACCCAGATCATTTATCATGCATACGGTAACTCAAAATTATATTGCCAATAAAGATAGTTTAGTAGGAATGGGTGGCAGGCACATATCAACACAGAAGTAACTTTATGTGGCAATATGTTTACAGTAATGTCAAAGAGAAGAAAAGTTGTTGCATGTGGCTATGGTGAGGTGAAAAGGCAAAATACTAGAAAATAGATATTACTATTTCAAATACAGTATGGAGCAGTAAGAATTCTGATCAGTTTCATAGAGGTTGGCCCCAGCATTATGCCCATGAATATATGTTGTGCTCTATGACAAAGGCATTTACAGGTGTAATTGAGGTTGCTGGCTTTAAAATAGAGAGATTAGCTTGGTTTAGGCAAGTGGGCTTGATCTAAATCACAGAGGACTCTAGCATGAGCAGCTTCCTCCTGCTGAGAAGTCACAGGTTTCAAGCATGAGGTCTGCTTTGATTTTCACTGGACTCTGCCAATAGCCTGAAAGATTTGGAAGCTTCCGGGGCCCTGTGAGGACAGGCTAGCACAGCTAGTGCTCTGACTGTGGCTTGTGAAGTCTTAAAGGGAGGATTTAGATGAAACACCACGCACAGAACTCAGCCTCATAGAACAAGAGAAGACAAATGTGTCTGCTTCTGTGCTATGAACATTGTGGTCATTTGTTATGGTAGATTAAAAAAAAAAACAGTGAAGTGCATAATTGATCAAATTTTAAATCTGGCCCTTCTAATAATTTTCAAAAGAAAAATACTGCTTATTCTAGGTAGTGAATAATACACTTGGTTATTCATTGTATGAATTCATCGGGTGCTTGGAAGAGGTGTGCAAGAGAATCTAGGTGCGTTGGGAATGCAGCTAAATGGTTAAGAATCCACTGCTTTTGTGCCGGTTTCAGTGTTCTGTGATCGAAGCTACCCTACACCCCCCTGTTCTTTGAGGGTCTTTTCTGACAGCAAAATTCAACCCATTGCACCAACTAATTCAATTATCCTATGTCGTCAAGTCTCACTATCAAATAAGTATGAGTATCAGCAATTACCGAAAAGCAGTAATTTGTAAACAGTTGGAGAAATAATGAGAACTAGGTTTCTGCACACTCAGTGGATATGTGTCTCACTCTAGGGAAACTAGTAAGTAGTATTTGTGTGTTTTATTTTTAAACATTTAATTCAAACTGAGTATAAATTTGTCATTTAAAAAACAAGTTTGAGAGGAAAGGATTTTAATTCCTTTTCCCTCTTTGTGTACAGATTAATTTTAGAGATATTGGTGAAATCTACAAAATATGCACTTGTCATGAAAACCGTGGGGAGGATCTCAGGTAATATGTGGAACTTACACTTGAGAACATGGCCACATGTGAACTACTTTTTTTAACTGTTGATTCCTGAATATCCAACAGTGAAAATGATGGGGACACAGAAAGAGGTCCCTGTCGTAAGAGCTCATAGAGGGTCACTTCTGGGTATATTATTGCATTTTCCTTTGAGCTTTTTCAAAACTAAAAAATTAATATTATTTAGAACAGGGGCTGGAGAGATGGCTCAGAGGTTAAGAGCACTGGCTGCTCTTCCAGAGGTCCTGAGTTCAATTCCCAGCAACCACATGATGGCTTACAGCCATCTGTAATGAGGTCTGGTGCCCTCTCCTGGCGGGCAGGGATACATGCAGACAGAACACTGTATACATCACTAATAAATAAATCTTAAAAAAAAGATTATTTAGAACAGGGGATGATACTTTTTCCATAAAAGACAAGATACCATATATCTTGTACTATGTGAGCCATAAAAGTATGTGCCAGGAATTCTCAGCATTGCTAGTACAAGGCAGACACAGCTGTAGATAAAACAAACCAAAAGCAGGAATGTGACCAGTAATACTTTATTTCTTTATTTTATGGACATTGAAATTAGAGTTTTCTATAATCTTTGTCAACATATACTATTTTGCTTTAAAAAATTTTAACTACCAAGAAAAGTAAAAAGCTTTCTTTGTTCCTGGGTTGTACAAAGACAGGTGGTACTCAGTTGTAGACCACAGGAGGTATGAGGACTTCCTACCCTGCCCAGGAGAATTGGGTTTATGTCTGTGCAAGGCTGAAAAAAAAGTTCAGTGATCTGCACAAAGTCAACTCATTTTGAAAGGGCCTTTACTGCCACTCAAATGTGACTTTCTTCTTAGCTATACTATGCTAATAAATGTCAGCAATCATAAACTCAGGAGCACCCGAATTCCCTTACTAAGTATTTGTTATTGATGCCTGTCTTAGTTAGAGTTTCTGTTGTTGTGAAGAGACACCATGATCACGGCAACTCTTATAAAGGAAAACTTTTAATGGGGTGGCCTACAGTTCAGCCCATTATCATCATGGTGGGACATGGAGGCATGCAGGCAGACATAGTGGTATAGAAGAAGCTGAAAGTTTTACATCTAGATCAGCAGGCAGCAGGAAGAGAGAATGGCACTGGGCCTGGCTTGAGCATCTGAAGCCTCAAGGTTTGCCCTGTCCTCCAACAAGTGGTATGCTTCCTCCAACAAGACCACACCTACTCCAACAAGGTGGCACCTCCTCATAGTGCCACTCCACATGAGACCATGGGGGCCACTTTTACCCAAGCTACCATACTGCCTAGAAATAAACTCACACACTGCCTTGACTTTTCCTGTCTGTTCCTGTATTTCTGATAACCATCTTTATTTTTGTGTCAAATGCTATACTAAACACATTTTTCTCAATGTACATAATTGAATGACTATGTGGATAAGAGATAATATATGTGTATAGGTGCATATGCTTATTTGTGTACATTCATGCACAATTATGTTCATGTGTGCATGAGTATGTGCCTATTGCATGTTTTCTGATCTTATGTGTTTGTGTGAGGGATTGTGAACACACAAATATTAACAGCTGTGTGCGTTTAGCTTTATAGACCTTTTTTATACTTGATACATTGATTCCAAGGAAGGTTCTGGAGTTTCTGGAACCATCCTGACTGCCTTGGTTTGGTGGTATATTCATCTATGGCACCTTGGATCAGTTAATCCTCAGTTGGCAAAAACATTCTCATGTATAAAATAGGTATAAGAACAATGCTTATGTTACAGGATGACTTTCAGATCTTGAGACAAGGCATTGCTAGTATATAGGCTATATAGTTAGCAAAATTCCTAGCATGCAGTAGCCACAAAATATCAACCAAATGCCATCATCAGTGTTATTAAATATTTCTTCAAACTTGAATTCTATTATATGAAGTGAGCCTAGTTCTTTGATTGTTTTCTCTAGCCTCTATTGCACTTCTATCTGCATTTCTGTTTGATTTTCTTCCTTGAGAATCTGGCTTACCTGCTTTATTCTTCGCTGCATTGGGCCATGTCCTAACTTCTACTGTTAGTTCTACATAGAAGTAAAGCTGTCTTCAGCCTTCAACTTCTTGTATGGAGCCCATTATCCCACTGAGCAGCTGATCATGACCACTTCTTCATTCAGGCCCCCTGGAGGTGAGCACATGCCTGTGCAGAAGTGACAATCACTGCCTGTGGTTCGGAGAGAACACCAGAGGAGGCACAAAAGAGTCAAACAACATCCTTGATCTTAGGAACATACCCTGTTTTCTTACTTTTAACTAGCCTTAGCATACTGACCACTCTTTCCAATTTTCCTGGAGGTCTTTCCTAAGCAATTCGCTAATACTTTAGACCCATTCCTTCCTATGATGAGAACATCTTTTCTGCCTCTCCCCTTCATATTTTATTTCTTAAAACTTACAAAGAAAGTTTGTTTTTCTCTCCATCACTCTTTTTTGTTTGTTTCTCAAGACAGGGTTTTTCTGTAGCTTTGGTGCCTGCCTGGAACTTGCTCTGTAGACCAGGCTGGCCTCGAACTCACAGAGATCCACCTGCCTCTGCCTCCTAAGTATTGGGATTAAAGGTGTGCACCACCACCACCCAACTCCATCACTTTCTTATTCGATAGCTAGCAGTAGTTCCACACATAGTCTCGGTCCCTGGTACAAAGACAGTAGTACAGAACACAAGGTTGGATACCAGAAAAAAATATGTGCCAATTAACCTAGAAATGGCAAGAGTGAGAGAAAAAACACTATCATACAAATTCTTTAGATCTGCAATAATTTCATAGTTTTCAAAAGTATTTTCTTAAATAGAATTTAAGAATCAAGCTCCACATTCTTCTGGTTTGCACTGATGCACAGGCATCATGTGAGAATCACAGTAGCATCCCAGGATGTTCAGAAGATGTTGACCTGGAAGATGTCAAAAGGTTCTATGAAATGTGGAAACCTGTTTTATTCTCTGCACATCACAGCTGTGTATTCTGTTCATCCATACACTAATACCTGTCTGAAACTGACTTTGATTAAAAAAAAAGAAGAAGAAGGAGGGGGATGAGGAGAAGAATTTGAGACTCACAGCACCTACTGGTTCCAGCAGGAATAAGGGTATCTTATCAGCATCTCTATTGCTACATTTCCACTTGTGTATTAAAGGGTGCATGATTTTCTGATGAAATTTACTTAAATTTTATTAGACTCTTTTGTATTTTTTCCGATAGCCTTTTAGTAGGCACATTCACAGTTTACTACATGAAAACATTTTTATGTGTTTAAAACCATCTGAGAACAAACTTTCATTGTATTTTAAGTGAACTATTGATTTGGGGGTGACTTAACATGGGCGGGAGTAAGGCTCAACACATCTCTCTGCACCTTCCCCAAACCAGCTAATGCTGTCTCATCCATTAGCCCTTCCTGATTCAAGCACTTTTTTAATTGCAAGCAAACCAACTAGTTCTTAAGACTCCCTTTTCAGCGAACTTAGCTAATAATGGAACTTATATCTAATGTGATACAAATTCTCATTTTTCTCATTTTCTGACAAATCACACCATTATCTCCTTTCCCAGATTGGAGATCTACTCATTTAGGGGAAAACAATTTTAAAAAATAAGGTGAACAAATAATGCCATTCCAATATTGAGGAATTAACTAGAGACTAGCACCACTGTGCTGATGAGTGCCAGACAGGGCTCCAGGGGCATCATACAAACCCACAGCAGATACAGACAACTGACTTGAGGCTTAAGAAGAGAAGAAAGGCACACTGACCTTTAATATTTTAGAATTGTCTTCCTGTCTGTCAAAACATTCCACGATCAGCTCAGGGAAGAACTCAAGCAAGGTTGATGACGGAGACCTTTTTTAAAGTCAATGATTAATATTTAGCTTGGAGTCAATGATTACTATTTAGCTCAGAGTCTACATCGAGCCCTCAGGACTGGCTACAAAGTGAATAGTTGCACAAGATGAGTGGTGTCCACGCAGTTTGAACTTTCACTCTTAGCCCATTAGTTCTGCAGTTTTGCCTCTCCTTTTCAGATCACTGGGAGTCTTTCAGAAGTCAGGGCGTTTGGGACTGGGGGACAACAAATCACCCTTCTTTGGAGGCAGAACTAGATTGCCGGTGGAATCGGAGCTCGCACTCCCAGGGTAGGAACTGCCAAGTTCAGCTCGTTACATGCCTCCCCTGATTTATTCACAGTCTGGTAGGCTGGCAAGGAGAAGTGCCAAGGAACAGCTAACTGCCCTTGCTTTGTTGTCCTTGAGGATCTTTAGTTAATGACCTGGCGAGGGTGACCAGGGTGGATAAGAGTACCAGCTCAGGCTCATGGTGGCCACCATACAAGCTCCAGTTCCAGGCTATCTTCAGGACAGATGGATAATAAGGGATGAGACTTGAGGTCACACCCATGGTTGAAGGAATGCTTGATGCTGGGCCTTGGCAAGGGGGAAGGTAGGGCGCTTAGCACAAGTATTAACTCCCAGAGGCCACGTGCAAACACTATTGGGGTCAAACAGGGTCTGCTTTGGAATATTTCTTCTTGAAGTAGGGCACTTTTACTGGGCCCTAATCCCAGACAAAGAAATACAGGCAACAAGGATTGCTGGGAGGAGAATTAACGTCTCCCAGAGATGAGTCTTCTTCCTGATTGTCCAGTGAAGAATGGTCAGCCCTGTAACCATCTACACACAGACATCAAAAGCAGACTCAGAAAACTGCATTTATATATCCATGTGAATAGATATGTAGACATTTACACATATGTAACAATAAAGAAGCTATCCACTTGAAAGTGGGGAGGCACATGGAATAGTACCTGGAAGGGGGCTGGGGGAAAGAAAGGGATGGGGAAGGGATGTCTTTCTATTTCAATTAAAAACATACTTAAAATAATTTTTAAAAATTAGTCAACTAGCATATTCTCATTAATAAGACTTTAAGAAGCGGGAAAAAGTCTGAGATAGTTGCAGGAAGCCTTCAGCAAGGTTCAGGTGATGACTAGGTTAGGTTTGTTGTTAAATTAATCCTTCCCTTCCCTTCCCTTTCCTTTTCTCCACCTCCATTTACTTCCCTTTCTCTTTGTCTCTTCCTAGTCCCTTCCTATTCGTGTCCTAGAGCAGATAGGGACTTCCCAGTAAGACAGACAATTGCACCCAGGAGACCTCAGAAGCTCAGTTGAGCCATCCAGTTTCATTTCCTCGTCTTGGTCCCCAGTTTTTTGACTGGGGGCCACCTAGCCAAGTTTTCTGAGTCTCAAAGTCTTCATCTAAAAAAAAACGAGGAATCCAGATCTTAGTACTAGAGTGATCATCACACAAGTCACCATCGAACTCAGATTTCTCTCGAGAGGAAATCCAGTTCCCTGAATGATTGTCACAAAGTGACTAGGTGCTTTGGACCCATTCTAGGCACACGTAAGCTGCCCTGAGTTTCGGAAGAAGCAGGAGAGCTATGATAAGGTGTGGATGTGGTAAGCACTCAACTGCTTTCCCTGTCCTGTTCCCTCCACTTGCTTTCCGACCACCTTCCTTGAGGATATTTGTATCATGAGAATAGGGATTAGGAAAAACACTTGGGCATTAGTGTGGCCTGTTTTCCAATCCATGGCCTACATGGCAAGTTTAAAATAGCAATCAGAGAGCAGCTCTTTTCTTACAATGCTCCACACTTTCCCTAGCTGACTGGGCCTGTAAGTGACAGTTCTCATGTTGTCCTTCAAGTCCTACTTGTGTTCCCTACCTGTTCCACCCTATTCCTCCCTAGTGGTCCCTGCATACTGTGCTGGAACCCCAAGACCTCTACCCAGTTTGCCCACATGCTATCCTTCCTTAGGAAAGCCTGGGTAGCCAAATCTTCCACCTTTGACTACAAATCCAAAGGACCTTTTCAGTGACATCTTCCTAACAGAACTCTACAAAGCAGTGAGGAATTCCACATTCCCGTTGGATCTTCACTTCTCTCTACAGCCTCCCTTTCTCTTTTCAGCAGCAAGAGAAATAACCAACCACTAAATACATGTAGAATTTGCACCCCCACATTCCTTTGTGCACACTATTGAGCCACAAACCTTCAGAAAAGCCTGCAACTGAATTGTGTGCACATGTTTTAATACTGACTTTCATTTACTATCCCTTCTGAGCTCTGATTTCTTTAGGCCATTTGCATCAACAGGATCACTACACAGTAAGTGCTGATAGAGCTTAATTCTTGGAGCCATGAGAGAAAGCTCTCAAATAGTCCATTAATTAAATGAAAATAAATATTGGGCCCAGAGGTTCATCTTCAGAAAGCACAGTGCTATGTTGGCCCGTAGAGTTACACAGATATGAGGACTACCTAGGATCCTGCTTCTGTCCTACCTGCTGTTCTAGTAGCCTGTAGGCAGTAGTCAATGCACTCTACCTAGTTGTAGAGAGGGCTTTGGCTTCCTGCAGGAAAGAGGTCCTTCTCAACGTCCTGCAGGATAAAGTCATTCAGTATTACATAAATATGTTTGGTCCTTATCACTATAAACAAGGGAAGTTCTCTAAAGTCAACTAAGCTTCTTTGCTCCTTTTTTTAAAGGGTATAAAAATCAAAAACTTGCATTGACTAAAATACTGTATTTTTTGAGACAAGAATGGGAATATGAATGATAATTTATGGCTTTCCAGCCTTCTGATGTATATTTCTATTTATTGGTGAAATCATCTAAGTATGGTAGTACCTGAAACATATCCAGAGGTTGTTCCCAGGAGGAGGTTACAGTGATGAGATGCCATCCATGGTATAGGATGGTTTTATATGGAGAGAACAATATGTCAGAGAATGCTCAGGAACACTATATATAAAAATTATCAATAAATTGGACAGCAAAATATTTGAAATGATCTGAGTGGGTAATTTCTTTATTATTATTATTACAAGAAAAATTTACATTTACTCCCCTTGTTCCCGGCCCTCCCGCTCCCCCCCTACCCCACCACCCTCGCCCTGCTTCCTTAAGATGGGGCAGGATACCCTGGCCTATGGGAAGCCCAAGGCACTCTTCCCTCCATCTCGGTCTAAGAAGATGTGCATCCATATAGAATAAGTTCCCAAAAAGCCAATACATGCAGAAGAGATAGGTCCCAGTGCCATTATCATTGGCTTCTCAGTCAGTCCCCATTGGCAGTCACATTCAGAGAGTCCGGTTAGGTTATGCTCATTCAGTCCTGGTCCAGCTGGATTTGATGAGCTCCCAATAGATCAAGCTCACTGTCTCTGTTGATAGGCCAGTCCCTCACGGTGAGTGGGTAATTTCTTATATAAAGATATGCTGAAGGTAATGGATTGCATGAGTTCTATTGAATAGTAATGGTGTTTGTTCCAGCAGAAGACCTTATATAGCAGTAGTTTTCAACCTGTGGGCATTACCCATTTGAAGTTGAATGACAATTTCACAAGGGTCACCTAAGACCATTGGAAAACACAAATATTTATATTACGATTCATAACAGTAGCAAAATTACCATTATGAAGTTCCTACAAAAGTAATTTTATGGTTTAGATTACCACAATATGAGGACTTGTATTAAAGGGTCACAGCATTAGGGAGGTTGAAAACTACTGCCTTATTATGTGGAGTCCCTGTTTGTCTCCCATATACACAGGAATGCAGATTCATGGGTCATTTGATAATGAAATTTGAGGTATGTACTACATCACAAGAATGGAAATCTGTGCCATTAGAGATATACTTGGAAGCCTCTTTCTCCCCTTCCTCTTCTTCTTTTTTCTTCTTATCTTTTCCCTTCTCCTTCTTTCTCTTCTTTTTCCTTTTCCCCCTTTTCCTTTTATTCAGTCTCTTCCTCCTTTTTCTCCTCTCCTTTCTTTCCTATGTTGGCCTTGTATACTTGTAGATAAACGTTTGAGCTCTAAGATCTACCATTCTACTTCTGAGCTATGTTACCAGCCCTAGGAGGATATTTTTATGTGAACCCAATATTTATTTTATACATAAGAAAAATTGGTTAGTCTTGTAGAAAGGGAAGGAATGATCTTCCGGGTCATGTGCTGTCTGAAGATGAACTCTGTGGTAGGATATTTGTACACTGTGTGAAGATGTATTGTTGTTATTGGCATAATAAAAAGCTGAATGACCAATAACTAGGCAAGAGGTACAAGGGGGACTTCAAGGCAGAGAGTGAACTCTGGGAAGAACAATGATGGAGTTGTCAGCCAGACTGGAAGGAAACAAGACGGATAGTACAGGGATGAGGCAGTACCACTTGGCCGAACATAGATCAAAATAAATGGGTTAATTTAAGTTGCAAGAGCTAGTTGGGTACAAGCCTAGGCTAAAGCTGAGCATTCATAGCTAATCACAAGTCTCTGTGTCATTATTGGTGGTCTAGCGGTCCCAGTGGGAAAGTATGACTATAAACCACAAGGAAACATTTTAAATGACTTGTCTTAGGAGAACTTTCTACATCTCTATCTAACATAAAGGTTGAAGATTGTTATATATACTTCTATACCCATCACCTTTCTTCAATAATGCCACAGAGTGGTTCATGACAGGTCTTAGAGGTCAAGTTATGATTCACTACATCAGCACATGAAGACCCAAGGCAAGCATAAAGCTGGAGGTTAATTGGGGTTTAGAGTAGAGTAGGGAACAAGAGAAACAAGTTCCTCTTACCCTCGTGCTGGCACCTAGTTTGGAACTGGGGGTTATCATATCTGAGAATACAGGCATGGTTAAAGTCACATGCACAGAGGTACTGGGGATAGGGTTGTCAGGACACTCTAGATAATTCATACTTGAGTTAGTTTGGGGCAATGAGCTTCAAGGAGTGCACAGCACAGTGTCAGGCAAATGTCCAGCCTTTGTTTATCCTGTAAGTAATTACATGTGCTCAGAGCTAAGACTTCAGAAATAAATAGAAGCCTTGCACTTGTGAGATGAGGGAGGCATTTGAGATCAGGAGGCAGAGATGCCCCATTCACAGATGAACACAAGCAGAAAGTGTACTCTAGACACTCCAGCTAGGTTGGCAGTTTGGGTTCCATACAGTCTGATAAGCACAGTCAATGCTTTACAGAACACTTGTGGATTCAGGTGACTTTAAAAGGCAGAATGACAAATACTATTTTCTGGTTTATTCAAAACCACCTGAAATTAGGAGAGCTCCTTCACAGGAACTCTCTAGCAATAGTTCTCTGCATCTGTGAAAGTGGTTGCCTGCCTTTTTAATTTGTTTTGAATTCTGATACTGACAAGTGTCACAGTTGGTACAGGCATCAGTCTATATCTTGCCACTCTGTCTTCTTTGGCTGACATAATTTTGTTTTCATCACCTCTTTACAGGCATTCATATGATATCTCATCCTGGGTTAGTGGTGGTCCTTCTCTTCTGAGATGTACACTTGTCCCTAATGCTCTCCACTCCTAATGAAGTGTGAAGATGTCTGGTGGGGGTGGACTCACTTCAGTTCCACACACAAACTTGTGATGTCTAATTTATACAAAGCACATGCCCTTCCACCTACTTCTGAGTGTGACTGTGCTCACCTTCATTTATCTGCAGCCTTCCCGTTGTGTTGGATAATTGAGGAATAAACCACCAAGAGAAAGAGAAACTTTTTTATTGAAAATTATTTTTCTGTACACTATATTTTTTTGCCTATCACATCTCCTCCAAGACCCTCCCCACCTCTGTACCCATCCAACTCTACTCTTTCTTCCTCTCTGTCTTTAGAAAACAAACGATTAAAAAATCAAACCAGAAGAAAACAAAACAGTGAAAAAAGAGGGATAAGTCATGAGAAACACACATGCACACAGTACCCAGTCACACAAAACCCATGAAAACACAAAATTGGAAACTATAATGTGAAAGCAAAGAACCATTAAGGTTAAACAAACAACAACAAAAGCAGTCCAAACAAAGCATTTTGAGATAGAACATCTCCAAAAGTACTTTTGACTTCATTTTGGATTTTGCCATTGACTGCTTGGCACAGAGTCTTCCCTTTAGTATGGCTTGTATACCCAAAAAGATTACATTAAACAAAGTGTTTTTTTTTCCCATTTCAAACAGCTGTCAATTGGAGGTAGAATCTGGGTTAGGGATTAGAGCTTGCATTCACTTCTCCTGTCAGTTCGGGCACCCCATCTGGCTTGGATATGTGTAGGCCATGCATATGTTGTGAGGTCATATGTGAGGTCATATGTGCATCAATTATGTTGTATCTGTAAGGCACTGTCTCCTTGGAGTCTTCTATCTCAACTGTATCTTACAAATCTTTCTGCTTCCTCTTTAGTATAGTTTCCTGAGTTCTGAGGGGAGGAGTTTGATAAAGACATACTGAGTGTTCCAAGATCTGCCACTTTCTTCAAACTGTCCAGCTGTAGGTCCCAGTAGTATTTCCCATCTACTGAAGCAGATGACTTTTTTTGAAGATGGAAGAGCAAGATGTGATCAATGAGAATAGCAGAATGCTTTAAGAAGTGATTATATTGTTATGTTCTGTCAGTAGGACAATAGAATTTGGTTTTTTACCTAGCCTTGGCCACCTGAGCAGTGTCAGGCATAGTTTTTAACTCTTGGAGTGGGCCTTAAGTCAAATAAGATAGTGATTGGTTCCTCCTCTAAATATTGTGCCACAGCTGCAACTGTGTACCATTGGGCAGGTCACAAGT
>JAQHUG010000244.1:2057917-2072625 GCA_028555095.1 Dicrostonyx torquatus | reverse complement strand
CCCAGAATCGAAATAACCACACAGATACTGTATTAATTAATTCACTGCTTGCCCCATTAGCTCTAACTTATTGGCTAACTCTTAAATCTTAATTTAACCCATTTCTATTAATCTGTATATTACCACGAGGTCGTAGCCTACCAGCAAAGACTCAGCATGCCTATCTCTGGCAGCAACAGCTTCATGGAGTCTCCTAACTCTGCCCTTCTTTCTCACAGCATTCCATTCAGTTTTCTCTGGCTACCTAAGTTCTGCCCTATCAACAGGCCAAGGCAGGTTCTTTATTCTTAACCAAGAAAAGCAACACACAGATGGACTTCCCACACCATAATTCTATCAACAGATAGTTCAATCTGCCTCATTAGGGACCCACGTTAACAGTAATACAATATGGCCTTAATGCAAATGTAATAAATACTTACATGTGGTAAGAACCCAGGTGTCAAAGTGCTGCATCAATATAATTGCATGTTCCTTGAATCTGGACCATTCATGTTTGTATTTATATATTACCCTACTCCTGTAAAAACAGTATGCCTGTGAAGTGTCAAGCATTATATTGAGCACAGGATATAAAGAGAGGAAAATCACAGAGTCTTATCTTAGTGAGCTCTCACCTGACAGATGAGGGAGAAAGATCTTTACCTCTAGACAAAGCTAGAGAGCTGGGTGTGCTGAACACAGAGCAGGTGATTTGCTTTCTTTGTCCCTAAAATAACATATATTCTTTCAGACCTGCAGAAAAGAATACAGGCCGACTGGGTTTTACTTCTTTGTTTTTGATCCTAAGTAATATCCATTCTTCTGAAACTTAATAATGAGTTATATTCTCTCCCAACAAAATTTCAGACTCTCTTCTGTTCTTCTTTTCCTCAATAGACATACATTGAAAATACATGCACATCACATTAGTATCATCATTTACAAAACTCAAGACCACGAAAAGACCTTACATTTTTTATTTTATAATAAACCATGCTATTTAGTAAGGAGGTAAAGGGCAAGACTGACATTTTTCTGAACTAGATTTGAATCACTGCTTTTTACTGATGAGATTGGAAAGCCCAGTCTATTCTTATGGAAAATAGTGACAAAGTTGCCTGTTTGGGGATTTTAAATAATGTGTATGATGTATCAAGAATACCACATGATTAAGCTACAGTGTAGTAGATGTCATTGTCATGGAAACGATTCAGATTAAACAGTTCTTCAGACCCAAACCCATATGAACAACTAAGAAAACTATAGCTCTATTTCTATACTTTGTAAAGTATTTTGTCAAGTATTTTGAAATCTGCAAATAGATGACTTTTTTTTTTAAAAAATCTGGTTCCTGCAGAATCCAATATGGTAGCCATTAGCCACATATGCCTAATTAAATTTAAGTTAATTAAAATCAAATAAAATTTGAAAGTCAGTTGCTTGACTGCACTAGCTACATTTAAAATCTTCACTAGGCACAGATGGTTAGTGACTGCTGTATTGGCTTTCACACACACAACATTTGGTTGTATTGCAATCTAGGTATTTGGTGTCATAGGAAGCTATGTTTAATATTATACAATATAGTTTCATTGCTTTTAGTGTGATAATGCCCATGAAATAATACAAAGAATAAATAAAATGATTATTGCTTAAATACACAATAAATTTATCACATTTAGCAAAATCTCAAGTGTCAGATTCTCTTCAAAAACAAAACTAATTTTTCTGGCTATGCATAGAAGTCAAGAAGGAGGTGACATACCCCTACATCTCCAAATAATTGAAAACTTTAAAGATCATACTCTTCAGAACAAAGACAGGCTGCTAAAATCTGAGATGTTTTACTGTTATCATTATTGTTGCTGAATGCTGTAGTCATGTCCGTCATTGCCTGTTACCATAGGTTGAACTATGTAAGTGTTTACATTTTCCTTGCTTTTTATTCTGGAGTCCCATATTTAGAAAAAAAACTTAATGAGAATAGTTCATGCTACTTCTGCAGAGGCAAAACAAAACACAGACAAGATTTTGTCTCAGGATTTTTTGTTTGTTTGTTTTTTTGTTTTTGGACTGTAAAGCAGTGCTCAAAGACATGAATGGCATGAATAACTCACAAACAAATCAGCCAAAGAATAGGGTCTCTATCCCTGGCCTCCTGGTCAATCTTACCTGAATATTTTGGTCTCTTATTTCCATGAATACAGTATGATTTGGAAACTACTTTCCTAAGCATGGATGCCTGCATCCAAGACTGAGTTTGCTCTGAAGTCATTTTAGAATTTTTTTTCTGAAAATTCTACTTAGAATTTGAAGTTTGAAAGATATGGGTTTTAGTATCCTTCCACCATAATTTATTAACTATTAAATCTTAAATTATTTAAATTATAAACAAAACCAAAAGGAGAGTTGATTCTGTCATTGGACAACCTAAGACCTCCCTGTCTATCTCTGTGCTGCTGTAGTCTAATGCCTAGAGATGCAGTTATTGAACTCTTAATGGAGGAGTTGACTTTATATTGAAGCCAGTAGTCCACACATGAAAAATCTTTTTGAATCATGAAAAAAAGACAAAGAAAATTAAAAAACAAGAGAAGGGAAAGTGGTCTCTTAAATCCAAAAAGGGTTCAGCTTAAATACAAACAGTGAATTCCAGGACAGCCAAGGTGGTTATATAGAGAAATCCTGTGAAACTAAGAAAGAAAGAAAAACAGACAGACAGACAGATGGAAGGAAGGAAGGAAACAAACAAAGAAAGAAGGAAAGAAAGAAAGATTTGTTTGGATATATATATATAATATATATCACAACAATAATTTATATTTTAAACGTTGCCTAATGTTTGAACTTAGTTGCAAATTACATTGTTTGGCAATGCAAGTTATAATGCCAAAAGATCATACATTCAGTCCTTGTAAAGGCACCAAAGTGACACTCTCAGGAAGCCTGCACCCATGTCTTAACTTGGTTACTGGCCTTTCCTTATATTTTTGTCTAAATGCTCGCTGATATCCGTAACATGCTTCATTCCAGCTAATGCTGAAATTCTTTTCCGAGGCACAGTCAAGGTTCTAATTTTACCTTGGTCAGGTCCCTTTGCAGGAAGGGTTGCCCTGGATGCAGGTAGCAATGCTGAACTGGATCTCATTGCTACCATGCTGACATTCTGACCTCTCAGCACGTCAATTCACTGCTCTGTGTAACTTCCACTTCCCAGGGAATGAAGGTACAGCAAACTATTTCTTACCCAAAGATCACTGGAGTTAGCATTCTGGCCAGAGTTTGTCCAACTGCAGAACAGGACTGTCCTGCACAGGAACCACTGTGACTTGAATCTACTAAAATCTGAATGGCACTGATGGGGATTGAGTGTTGCTGTAGCTTGGGTGAATACCTCATTTCAGTGAGGTGGCTTCAAGAAGAATCTAATGCAGTTTTATATTCCTTGTGCCTTGAAACAGTCTTTTATGTTTATGAAAAGCAAAATATCACAATTAATTTTACTTTTTAAAACTTGTGTGGCTCATTTGATAGTTTTCTTGAGGAATGCCATAATGCAGTCTGAGGATTAGCCAATCAATGTATACCCTCACCAATCATATGACAAGAGAGAAATAAAGTCTACCACAAAAAACAAGTCAAATGAAACTACTTACTGGTTTTAAATCAGTAATAAAATATTTGTGTTATATTCACACAACTTTCTAAAAACCAAAATTTAACACTGAGCCAGTCTGATCTTGAGACTTCAGTATAGAATACAGATTTTTTTTTGATAATTGGTTGACAAAGATTCCCCATCATCTCCCACTTTTTTCTAAACAAGAGCAATCCAAACCCAATACAAAACTATGTATAATAGGAACAGATATTAAGTACAAAGTTACAACTAACATAAACAATATTAAACAAGGAACACATGATAAATGTTTTAATAAACATTCTATTTCAAAGAATCTTGCATTGGAAATGGGCTTGGCTAAGCCATAAGAGGATGCTAACTATAACTATCTAATCTTTAACCTCATCAAAGGCCTGAGACAGGAGATAAAATTATTTGAGTAGGCAGGAAGTACAATCAAGCAACTTCCAAAGTGAATAGTACATGAAAGAGACAATCGGCTACCTGAGCTGTCACCCAGAGTCTCATTTGTAATGTTGAAGCAACCAACTTTGGCTAAGGCCTAGTGTAACTGACAGACCATTGTCAGAGGCAGGAAATTTTTTAGAACCATCTTACCCTGTCTTGGCAAGGTTTGGCAGTCCTTTTCCTTGTGTTCTGCTTATCCAGTCTGGATACCATGTACTTTATTAGTGGTTGAGGCTAGGACAGTTCCTTGCCCAAAGGCCAAATATGCCAAAAACAAAACAAAACAAAAAAAAAACAAACCCCGAGTGGAGTATCTTCGGTGCTCAACATTCTCTCGGGAATATATTGGTGCTGTCATGTCAACAGAACCCTAAGTTATTTAAATGCCATGTTCTACAGATCCTTGAAGTGGTAGAAAACAGATTTGATGAAGTTGACTAAGATAACTTAGTGTGACTTGAAAGTTTTACATAGTTGTTAAAAATGTTGACCTCCCCAGAGCCTCTTTTGATTTTACTTTCCCTTATGACAAGCGTGTTTTCTTTCCAATTCCCTCTAATTATTTTTCTCTTTTATCTGCAGATGACTCGGTGAATACCAAGACAATGGCAAGACTGAGTGGGAATGGCTCCCCAGGAAGTAGGCATGGTGCTTGGGTAGGAAAAGGACATACTGAAAGGGTTCATTTGGGCCATCGAATTTCTTCCAATGACTGTTTATCTGATGGTGATTGTGTGTTTTCTCTTTGCTCAGACAGGAAAAGATGCCCTGACAGATTCTGTTCATATTGGACACAGTCACTGTTTTTTGAGACCTCTTACATTGAGAGAATGCCTCAAGATCTCAGCTGATGACTGGCCATGAGCAGACTGTGATGCATTTATTGTTATTGCTCTCTTCTCTCCTTTCTTTCAGAAAAAAATGAAGCAACTGCTAAGCTTGCAAAAATGACTATGCTTTGAAGGCTAAGAGAACGATCCTTTGAGGAAGGTATTTGGAGGGGTACTCCCCTAAAATGTTTAATGCATGTAAAACTCTCATTGCAACACATTAATTTCCAAATGGCCATCTTAGTTTTAGATGGTGGCATATCTCTTTTTACATTGGCAGTGCTCGCTCTAAGAAAATACAAAGAGAAACCTATAAGTTGGATTACTTTTCATCCACGGGGCTTTACACTTGCCTCCATGGAACAGGGTCTTTGTATTGTTTTGTTTTTGAGACAGGTAACTTCAGGGCCTATCCTGGAACTAGCCCTTGTAGACCAGGCTGCCCTGAAACTGACAAAGATCCTCTGCCTCTGTCTCTCAAGTACTGGGATTGAAGGCATGTGCCACCACTGCCAGTTGGGACAGGCTCTTGGGAATATGGTAAATATAAGTAAACAGCAGAGAGCATTGCTCAGGGATTGCAGGCTGTGTTCTACATCCAGCATCTGTTAATCATTTTTTCCCATGAAGACTCAAATATTCATCAGTGTGGGGCAACAGGCAATTTCTAGTTTCAACTTGACACATGAGCTAAAATTTATCTGAAAGTCAGGAGAGGCCTTAGAATGGCTTTTGTCATAAATTATGTCTGTTTCAGTCTCAATTTTGTATTCACCAGGTAGAGAATATCATAGTGAGCATTTTGCCACTGAGAAAATCAAGACTTATAATGAAGTGACTTGTATAGGTCAGGAGATAAAATAAAGCAGGACCCACAGTCTAGACCCTGTGGTCTGACTCCAGCCATGGACTATTCACAGTTCTACCCCACCACTATGGAGATCATATAATTTTGATATTCTGTGACATTAATGAGGCCCAGAGGGTTCAAATCTTATCCAATCTTCATGGCTTCTGTTTTACACAGGTATACCCTATATTGTGTACTTTTCTTTATTCCCCCCATTAAATCCCTTTTAAAACAGATTATTTGGACATAGAGGAGAAGAGATCCATCTCATCCAAAACTACATTGATAATATCCAAGGAATCAATGAATTAACATATTACTGCAAGTTTTCCTAAAATATTAAAATGTGTGTGTGTGTGTATACATAATATTTCAGATTTCTGCATTTGGAAAAGCACTGAGATAATCTGAATAAAAATGAGCTTGGTCTAGTCAGTAAGTGTAGTAATGAGGAGGAATGGGCTGTGGGGGCTGCGTTCCCCGGCACCGGGCTCCCGATCGTGGGCCTGCTTTTGGCCCTGGCTAGCTTATACCCGGAATAATTACACAAAACTGTATTTCATTTAAATACTGCCTGGCTCATTAGTTTTAACCTCTTATACATATTAGTTTAACCCATATCTAGTAATCTATATATCACTATGTGGTCGTGGCTTACTGGGAAGATTCTAACCAAAGTCCATCTTGGGCTGGAGAAACATGGTGTCTGCCCCAGTGCCTTCTCTCTCACAGCCTTCCATTCTGTCTACTCTGCCCACCTAAGGGTTGCCCTATCAAAAGGCCTAGGCAGTTTCTTTATTCAACCAATGAAAGCAACAGAAATACAGAAGGACCCTCTTACACCAAGTAAGACTTACTGCTTTATTTCCAAGGATGATATATTTTACAATTGAGAATTAAAACACATGAAGGGTAGCGTTACCTTCATGTATTTAATTTTATACTTCTTTCTGAAGTATAGCTGGGGAAGGTTTCTCCAGTTCTCTGGACTATTTGTTCACTCTGCTGATAGTTTCCTTTGCTATACAGAAACTTTACATTTGCATGTAGTCACATTTGTTATTTTGTTATAGAGCTGATTCCTGTGCATAGAGTTTTTGCCTATCCCTATGTCCTGAAGTGTGTACCATATGATTCCTCCTAGCAATTTCAATGTTTTAAATTTTCACTTAAGGTCTTTCATCCACACTGAATTAGCTGTTTTGCATGGTGAGGAATATAGATTTGTTTTCAATCTTCACAGGTTGATACTGGTTTTACTAGCACCTTTTTTCAATAGGCCATCTTTTCTTATGGCTATGGTTTTAACAGTTTCATAAACTAAATTAACTTGGCGTAGTTGTGTGAGTCTCCTATTTTGTTCAATTGGGCTACATTCGTATTTCAATGTCAATACCTCGCTGTCTTTGTCACTTTTTGATTTGTTGTATAATTTGAGTTCAAGTATTATTATACTTCCAGTGGTATTTGTCTTCATTAGGGTTTCTGTTGATACAAAGAGACCATGGCAACTCTTATAAAGAAAAACAATTAATTGAGGTGACAAATTACAGTTTCAGAGGTTTATTCCATTATCATCATAGCAGGAAGCATGGTGTCTGTGTGTCAGTGTGTAGGCAGACAGGTTGCCGAAGAACACTACATGTCGATCCAAAGCTAATAGGAAGTGAACTGTCTCACTGGTATGGCTTGATCATTTATGAGGCCTCAAAGTCCACCTCCAGAGTGATACACTTCCTCCAGCAAGGCCACACCTACTTCAATAAGGCCACACTTCCCAATAGTGCTACTCCTGTAGGGGCTATTTTCTCTCAAACCATCACTGCACTCTAAGGGTTTCTATTGCTGTGAAAAGGCACCATGACCATGGCAATTCTTTTAGAGGAAAACATCTAATTGAGGAGGCTTGCTTATGATTTCAGAGATCTAGTTCATTATCATCATGGTGGGACATAACCCTAACCCTAACCCTAACTCTAACCCTAGTGTTCATTCTACAAGGATTGCTTCAGCTATTCATGGTCTTTTATGTTTCTGTATGAATTTTAAATTATTTTCTTTTAGTTATGTGGAGAATGCAAGTGAAATTTTGGTGGCGATTGCATTGGATCTATAGATAACTTTTTATAGTATTCCCATTTTCACAACATTGATTCTGGCAAATTCAGCATTGAGATATATAAAGAACTGCACAAATTAATAGTAAAACAGACAAACAGAAATCTGCAGTCAAAAAATTGACAAATGAAAATAACAGTTGTTTCTCAAAAGGAAAAACATGAATGCCCAAAGATTATTTTTTAAAACATTCAAAACCCTTAGTTATCAGAGTAATGAAAATTAAAGCTGCCTCACTCTAGTGAGAAGGGCTATTATCAAGCATAGTGACAATAAAAGCTATAGAAATGTAGGCAAGGAGAAGTGCATACTCATTCCTGGTAGTAGTGCCAGTTTTACAAATTTTCTGAAAACAGTGATGCATTTGTTCAAAAAAATCAAAATAGGGCTACATACCCTGCCACAGAGATTTCTGCATATCCTATTTATTACATTATTCACATACCAATGAAATGAAGCCAGTCTGCATGACCATCAACAAATAGTGATGGAAATGTAGCATATGTACACAGCAAAGTTTTATCTAACTGCAAAGAAGAATGAAACTATAGAATTTACAGAACAATTTATGGACCTAGAAAGAATTAAATCAAGCAAAGTAATTTAAACTCAAAGACAAAAGTTTCATGTGTGTCTCATATGAGGAGGCTAGCTTACAATGTTTATATGTTACTAGAGTGCATGTGGGTATAGGTCATGAAATGAGAAAGGAGACATAAAACCGTAAAGCAGAGTTGTCAAGGAAGGAGGAGAGACAAGACAGAAGTAGCAGGAAAGAACAAAGGAGAAGATGGCAGAGTAGGAGGGAGCCAGGGGATGGGGATGACAGAGAGAGTGAGGAGAGATATCAGCAGAAACAAAAATATTTTAAATGCCACCATGAAGCCTAATACTGTATAGGCTAATTTAATTTTCTAATTTTATTAATTTTTTTGTAAGAAAGCTATAGTTTCACTAGTTTACAGACTCTGATTTGAGAGACCTGCCCCTGAGATTGTAAATGGTATTCAGGATCAAAAGCCATTTTTGCACTGTTCCATGGTCCTTTATCAGTCTAGACGCTGATGGATACTGGAAAGATGGTGTACTAATGAATTTAAGAGTGTAAAAGTAGTTACATAGTATATAAATTACAGCAGATTCAGCCTCTTAATGGCATATTATACGGTGTGAACTACTGTACAAATGAAGGATTGTGTTGAACACATCAATGAGGCAAAAGAGTTAAGATCACAGCACTGAGGCACAGGGAAATAAGCAGGGAGCACTGTTTTTGCTGAAGCTGGTTGCTATACACATGGGATGCAATCGGTTGTTTGATTACAACACCCAACTCTACAGATCCCCAGCATGAAGGTCCATAGACTCTTATGGGATGCTGATCAAAATGTTTAATGTTGTTTATAGGTGAATTTACACTTTACCCCAGTGCCTCTGATTTCCTACATATTTTATCTTGGAGCCACACTGAATTCTGAGACTTGTTTGAATCCATTTTCCCACTTATCCTCGCGTGTCCCTTCACTCTGTGTATCACATTAGTGATCTTAATTAGCAAAGGTGATTGAAGATTAATTTACTTTTACAGCTGCATAAAGTACTCTCAACATGTAAGTACTTGCACAAATTTATATTTGTATACTGTTTGGGAAGTCTCCTTTAAACACATCATATATCTTCACACATTAGGAGAAGTCATCCTACCTTAGAATTTTAAATTTCTTTAATATTTTAATTTGGATTTTCAATATATTATTCAATAAATTATTTCAATGATTTTAAGTGAGGACGAATTATACCACACCTTCATACTTGTTAGCTCTATAAGCCTTTTGCCTATTTTACATATAGTTAATTCATACTTGTTGGCTCTATAGGCTTTTTGTTTATTTTACATACAGCTGATTAATTTCTTTTCCATTGGTATGTTAATTGTATGTAGTGATGGGCTTCACAAAGACAGTCATATAATACACTTTGACCACATTTATTCCTTACACCCTCTCTCTTCTCTACCCTTCCCCTTTGTGATGTACCCCTTCCTTCCTATTTAATATCAGAACTCTGACTTCTATTTAATATCATATGTATAATTCATTAGATATAAATATCCATTTCTTACACATTTTCTAATTTATTGGAATAGAAGTTTCCAAATTATTCCCTAATAGTCTTCTAAATTTCATTGTTATCTATTTTTTCATTTAAAATAGATTCTTTTCTTATAGAATATATCCTGATTACAGTTTCCCCTCCCTCTACTCCTGTCAATTACCCCCACCCCCACGTTGCCCTCTGGATTCAGCCCCTTTCTGTATTTCACTAGAAGACAGTGGCTTCTGGTCACTTGACTTGGGTAGAGAGAAGACAACCCACCCAGTGCTGTTAGGCTTGGCAGAGGTGGAGGATAACCACATGTCAACCTAGTGCTACTGGGCCTGGGCAGAGAGAAGACAATCACAGGCTTGCCTGGTGCTGCCATTACAGTGAACCGCATATGGTGAAGAAATGGCAGAGAAAAGCAGAAAAGTTGATGTGCTGTGGCAAATCTGAAGAGGTGAAGGCAGTGAGGAATGAATGGGCTGATGTAGGTGGCCTGCTTGCCACCTGGAGACATGAGGGAATCAGGACCCAGGCTCCTGCCAAGGGTCATGTCTGAGTCCATGGCTCTGTCGCAGCTATGATCCATTTTGTTGTCCAAGGCTCCTATTACTGCTGAAGGCTGTGCAGATGCTTGGGGTCTGGGCCATATTGGTGTCCAAGGCCCATGAGTCACTGGGCTGCCACCCAGGGTCATGAAGACATCTGGGCATGAGGTGCAGATCAGGGCCATGTCTGGGTCTGTGGCCTTACTGCATGCAGCCACGGTCTGCATTGATGTCTGTGGCTCCGGTTATCACTGAAGGCTGTGTAGATGCCCTGTGTCTCGGTTGAAATCTGAGGCCATGTTGGCAGACAAGTGCCATGACTCTGCTGAAACCAGTACAAGCTGAGTGGCCTATGCTGCCATCCAGAGACATGGTAACATCTAGGCCCAAGTTACTGCTGAGAATCAAGTCTGGGTTGGTGATCCTACTGCATCTGAGGTTTGTATT
This sequence comes from Dicrostonyx torquatus, assembly GCA_028555095.1. Taxonomy (NCBI): domain Eukaryota; kingdom Metazoa; phylum Chordata; class Mammalia; order Rodentia; family Cricetidae; genus Dicrostonyx; species Dicrostonyx torquatus. The sequence continues at coordinate 2,061,660 of JAQHUG010000244.1, read as the reverse complement.
GATGTCTGCTGCTTGTATTAATACTGGGGCCCATGCAAACCATGTGTGATGAAGTCAGAGAGTCATGCTGAGATGTCCCCACCTTTCACTGGTCTTGTGAGAACTAGCCCCTATTGTCACTGGAGAGCTGGCCCTGCCCCTCACCAACCCCTGTTTATTCCAAGAACAGGGTTGCTGTTCCCACTCTAGCACATGGAAAAGTTGGTCTCATCCCTCACTATGGATGTATGAGAACTTGTTCTACCTCTCCCACCTGAGGGGTATGGTGGTAGCAGCCCAGTAGACCAAGTCAGCTATCACCCAGGCACACATCCAGGACTTTGAGTTGGAACACTCCAACATCTATCCCATCTATGACCTGCTGGAGCTTTGGCAGGGACTGGTTCTATGGAACCATAGCCACAGAATCTCCATGACTAGGGACAACAGCAGGATATCCAAGAGGATTTTCAGTGAGGGTCCAGTATTTATGGTGTGCCAGAAGCTAGCAGTCTTGAACCTGACTAACACTCATTACGCAATGAACGTTTGCAAATAAAGCTATTTTGATAAAAAAGTCTTCTGCTTGACACACCACCTCTTCTAATGCCACTAAGATAAATGAAAAGATGACAGAGAGGCAGTAAAGACAGAGGAGTCAAGTGTTCTCTTGTTTTGCTTTGCTTTTCGGAAAAATATTCTTTCTATTTGCATTTTTAATTTTTATTATTATTTCTTTTAAAATTTTCCTTGTTGGGTGAAAGGTGCTTATCTATCTATCTATCTATCTATCTATCTATCTATCTATCTATGCATGCAGAAGACCCGGTGCAGACCCATGTAGGCCCCGTGCTTGCTGCTATAGCCTTTGTGAGTTTATATGGGCCTTTTTTAGTTAATCCAGAGGGCCTTATTCTCCTGGTATCCTCCATCTCCTCTGGCTTTATATTCTCTCCATCCCCTACTCTTCAGGATTACCAAAGCACTGAGGGAAGGGGTTTGGTGAAGACCTCCCATGTAGAGTTTTTCTCCACATATCACCTGTGGGTCTCTGCATCTCTTCTGTTCTGTCAGAGGAAGCCTCACTGATGATGATTTTATATCTATGAATATAAGCAGAATACTATTAGGAATCATTTTATTGATCTTTTTAGATGAGTAGTGTTTGATTTTACCCTAGGTCTCTGGGCTATCTAGTAACTAATTGTTGGTTTCCCAAGCAGTATCAAGTATGGATTCCTTCTTGTTGGTTGGCCTTTAAGTCAAATCAGATATTGATTGGCTACTCCCCACAAGTTCTGTGACCATTGCCCTAGCATGTTTTGCAGGCAGGACAGATCATAGGGCAAAGGTTTGGGGCTGGGTTGATACCCACATTTCTCTTTTGGTAGCCAGCAAAGTGCCTTTCCACACTGAAGAGACCAGTACGTTGCTGTGGGACCATGATCTTGTATCCTGTAAAGATCTGTCAGTTGTATTGCTTTAATAAAATACTGATTGGCCAGTAGCCAGGCAGAATGTATATGCGGGGCAACCAGGCAGTAAGGGGAGGTGTGGTGATGAAAACAGGAGAATTCTGGGAAGAGGAAAGACTCAGCCTACAGTTGTAACCCAGGCACAGAGGAAGCAAAATGAGAATACCTCACTGATAAAAGTTACCAAGCTACGTGGCTGACACAGACAAGAATTATGGGTTAATGTAAGATATGAGAATTAATTAATAAGAAGCTTGATCTAATAGGCCAACCAGTTTATGATTAATGTAGACTTCTGTGTGTTTCTTTGGGACTGAATGACTGCAGGACCGGGTGGGACAGAAACCTTAGTTTCTTAGAAACAGTTTGTAGGGATGAAAGTACTAGGTAGGCACCAGCTCTACTTTTCCTTGTTCAAAGAGTTATTCTGTTGAAGAACATCTAGGCTATTTCCAGTTTCTAGCCATTATGAATAAATCTTCAATGAACATAATTAAGCAAGTGTCCTTGTAGGATGTAGTGTCCATTGGATATATGCTCAAGAGTGGTATAAACAGGTCTTGATGTAGATAAATTTCCAAATTTCCGAGGAACTGTCATATTTATTTCCACTGTACTAGTTTAAGTTTCACTGGCATCGTATAAATATCCTCCTTGCTTCATATTCTTGCCAACATGAACTATCTATCACTTGGGTTATTGATCTTAGCTATTATGATAGGTGTAGAATAGAATTACAAAATAGTTTTGATTTGATTTACATTTCCCTAATGGCTAAGATGTTGAACATTTTTAAGTGTGTCTCATCCATTTGAGACTCCTCTATTGAGAATTCTCTGTTTAAATCTGCACCCCATTTTAAAATAGGAATAACTTATTTTTTATATCAATTTTATTGAGTTCTTTATATATTTTGGATATTGGTCCTCTATCTCTTTGGAGTTAGTAAAACTCTTTACCTATTATGTATGCTGCTCTCTTTCTGAATGATACTGTCTTCTGCATTAAAGAAGCATTTCAGTTTCATGAGGTCCCATTTATTAATTTTTGATCTTAGTGCCTGTGCTGTTGGTGTTCTGTTCAGAAAGTTTTCTTCTGTGTCAGTGTGTTCAAGGCTATTTCCTCTGTCTCTTCTATCAGGATAGTGTATCTGGTTTCATGTTGAGATCTCTGATCCAATTAGATTTGAGTTTTGTACAGGGTGATAAATGTGGGTCTATTTTCATTTTTATACATGCAAGTTATCCAGTTTAATTGGTATTATTTGTTGAAGATATTGTCTTTTTTCCATTGTGCATTTCTGGCTTCTTTGTAAAAAAAAAAAAACTCACATAACTGCAGGTACATGGGTTTGTGTCTGAGTCTACAATTTGATTCCATTGATAACTGTGTCTCTTTTCATGCCAATACCATGCATTTTATAAGAGCTCTCTAGTACAACTTGGAATTGGGAATGGTGGGACACTAAGCAGTTCTTTTGTTGATAAGGATTGTTTTTGCTATCGGAATATTTTGTTTTCCCATAGGAATTTGAGAACAGACTGCTTAAGGTCTGTGAAGAATTGTGCTGGAATTTTGATGATGATTGCATTGAATCTGTAGATTCAATTGTTTTGGGTAGGTTGGCCATTTTTACTATGTTAATCCTACTGATGCATGAGCATGGGAGATATTTACATTTTTTCATATATTAATTTCTTTTCCTAAAGTCTTGAAATTCTCATCACACAAATCTTTCACTTGCTTGTTTAGAGTTATCCCAAAATATTTTTATATTATTTGAGACTATTGTTAAAGGCTTTATTTGTCTGATTTTTTTTCTTCATCCATTTTTTTCATTTTAATGTGTATATAGAAGGAATATTGAATATTTTTCTTTTAGTTATTCTTGTATCCAATCGCAATACTGAAGGTATTCATCAGCTGTAGGAGTTCCCTGTTGAAATTTATGCCACTTATGTATAATATACTATTATCCATGTTTTGGTCCAGCTTCAATGGGGTTCACATGTTCCAGGGTAAGGGCATGAGGATTAGAAATATTAGGCAGCAGGAAAAGAGATACAAAGGCAAAGGAACAGAGACACAGAAAATAACTGAGAGGGCAACAAAGTGAATATGGAATTTACCCACAATTATTTTCCATGTGCTTATATACCCCAATACAAAAACTGGGAAAGAAGGCAAAAGACTGCTTTATCATGATAAAATGAACAGAGTAATTACCTGCCTCAATAACTAAAACATCAAGCAACTATATCCAGAGTTAAGTATTCTGTTGTTTAGGCT
>JAQHUG010000244.1:2040046-2056555 GCA_028555095.1 Dicrostonyx torquatus | reverse complement strand
TTACTTAGCTGTATAACTGTAATATATAGAAAATATACTAAGATATGCTTCATAACTAGATCTATTGTCTCATGAGGACTATAAGACACTTAAAAGCCTGCTTTGTTCTTTTATTCAGACTAACAGAAGAAAACAATTTCTCCCAAGTCTTAGAAAAACTGCACACAATTAGCTCATTTTTACCTCATAGCAAGTTTAAACTAAACACAATGTTTCTATAAAAGAATCATACGTTAAATAGTTTACAACAAATGTACAAGGCCAGAATTGCTGGTGTCTAACCAAAGTTATTAATACAAAGTAACCTAAAAGAAATCATGCCAATTCTTTACTTGTCAAATCTGGCTGATAAAGACCTATGTCTCTCAGTTTGTCTCACTGGACACTGTGCCTCTAGCCTCTGGTCACAGTCTTAGACCCAGAAACCTTGAAACCTTGTGTTGCCATGCCATTATCATTTACTCAAGGAATGTTATATGATCAATGAGATACAACTCTTACAACCTCTTTTCCTATTGCCTCAAACCTCCTATAAAAATGAATTTAAGCTAGGTGAACAAAGAAGCAGAGTAATTGAAACAAAGGAGACCTAGAAAGAATTAGAACTTAGAAGGAATTAGAAACTAGTAGATTAGAGCTGTAACAGAAAAATAAGCAGAATAATTAAGAGCATGACCAGAACAGATCGTGTGTGACGGTACTTTAGAAATCATTCAAAGCCAGCACTTAATAAGTCTTATCTAAGCTACACTTGGTAGGGTCTTGGTAGCTGAACTTTCAGGCCACTAAAAGAGCTCTCCTTTTTTAATATAAGCACTTAGTCTTTTCTCTTTCCTTTTAGAACCACTTTTATTGCACCCCATGAGTTTGGGTATGCTGAGTATTCATTTCTATTTAACTGTAGAAAGTTAAGTTTAAGTTCTATCTTTATTTTTGTCTTGACTCATTTTTCATTCAGTAGAGGTCTGGTCAGTTTCCATGAATTTGTAAGCTTTCTGTTGTTTCTGTTGTTAATATCCAGCTTTAATCCATGGTTTCTTGATAGGGTGCAGTGAGTTATTTCAATTTTCTTTTATCTGTTGAGACTTGCTTTGTGTCTAATATGTGGTCAATTTTGGCGAAAGTTCCATGAGGTACATTTGATTTCTAATGTCTGTTAGCTACAGATTTTCTCTGCTTAGTTTTTGTCTGGATGACTTGTTCAGTGGTGAGAGTGGCTTATTGATGTCTCCCTCGATCAGTGTGTGAAGATCAATATGCGATTTAGTCTGTAGTAGTGTTTCTTTTACAAGCTTGGGTGCCCTTGTGTTTGCGGCATAAATTTTAAGAATTGAAATGTCATCTTTGTAGATTTTTCCTCTCATGAATATGAAATGCTTCCCCATCTCTTTTTGTTAGTTTTTACCTGAGGTCTATTTTTTTCGATATAAAAAGGGCTACACTATCTTGCTTCTTAGGTCCATTTGCTCAGAAAGTCTTTTTCTAACACTTTACCTTGAGGTAATATCTATACTTGATGTTGAGTCGTGTTTCTTGTATGCAGAAGAAGTATGGATCTTGTTTTTACACCCATTCTGTTAGTCTGTATCTTTTTATTGGGGAAATGAGACCATGGGTATTGGGAAACATTAATGACCAATGACTGTTCTGTTAATTTTTGTTATTTTGGTGGTGATGGTGATAGTGGTTATATATATGTACTTCCCTTCTTTTCACTTTGCTGGTGTGACGTTATTTATTTCCTAGGTTTTCTTGTATGTAGGTAACCTCCTTAGTTTGGAGTTTTCCATATAGCACCTTCCATAGATCTGGATTTATAGACATATATTGTCTAAATTTGACTTTATCATAGAATATTTTATCTGTATTTATTTTTTAAAATATTTTTTATTTTCTCCACCTATGATGATTGAAAATTTTGCTGAGTATAGTAATTAGTCTATGCTGGTACCTGTGGTCTCTTGGAGACCGTAGCACATTTGTCTAAGTCCTTATGATTCATAGAGTCTCCATTAAGAAGTAGGTTTAATTCTGATAGGTCTGCCTTCACTTGTTACTTGCTCATTTTTCCTTGACTCTTTTAATATTCCTTCTTTGTTCTGTATGTCTAGTGTTTTCATTATTATGTGACAAAGGAACTTTCTTTTCTAGTCCAATCTATTTGGTGTCCTGTTAGCTTCTTGTACTTTTACAGGCATCTCTTTCTTTATGTTAGAAATACTTTCTTCTATTATTTTCTTGAAAATATTTCTTGAGTCTTGGAGCTGGGATTCTTTTATTCCTAATATTTTTAGGCTTAGTCTTTACATACTGTCCCAGATTGCCTGGATTATTTGTGTGAGGAGTTTTTAGATTTAACAAATTTTGACCAATGTATCCATTTCTTGTATTGCATATACAATGCCTGAGATTCTCTCTTCTGTCTCTTGTATTCTCTTGTGAAGCTTGCCTTTGTAGTTCTTCTTCTAATTTCTAAATGTTCAATTCCCAGAATTCCTTCAGTATTGGTTTTCCTTATTAATTATACTTCCAATTTCACATCTTAAAATGTCATTTCCTTCCATGTTTTGTGCTTTTGTAGAATTCTTTAAGTGATTTATTCATGTGTTCTTTAAAGACTTCTGTTATATTTGTAAAGGCTGCTTTAAATTCTTTTTCTTGTGCTTCAAATATGCTGGAATATTTGCGGACTACTGTGTTTGGATATCTGGACTCTAGGGCAGACATATTGTGTTGGCTGTTAACTGTAATTGTCTTTTTATTATGTTGTTTAGGCATCTGAGCTTGGAATGATTAAAGATGCTGATTTCTGATTTTGTCTTTGTTGGGTGTAAGTTTGTTGCTTGGAATCTGTTTCCTCTCTGAATATCTGTAGAATATGATGGCTGTGTGTTCCTGTTTTCCTGGTGTGTTTGTAGGGAATACCTGCTGGTGTTGGAGGCTGGGAGACTAGAATGAGTTTGGGAAGAGAAGATTGGAGGAAAAGGTCTTTTTTTTTTTAATCTACTGTGGATGAGATCAGAGGGGAAAGGGAGATCACGGGTTTCCTCTTACAGAGCTGGGGATGAGAATGGTGAGATTGGCTCTCAGGAGCAGTAGGAAAGGTGTGGGTATTCCTTGAGTCTATTGTTGCCTTTAGAGGAGAGGCAATTGCCTGCTAGAGTTGGAGTCTGGAACAGTGCAGCAAGTCAGGGAGGAAGTTTAGGAAGGAATGGTCTGTAGGATCCACAGGACAAGTGGATATTTGGGAGGGAAGGTTGTAAGTTCTGTTGAAGCTCTAGGGATGAGACTGGGAGGATTTGGTCTGGAGGAACAGTGTGAGAGACAGAAGAAAGTCAGCCTACATAATTTTCTGGCAGGTGTGGCTTGAGAGTTAGTATGGGTTACTTGCTAGAGTTGGAGGCTTGGGATATAGGGATAAGTGTGCAGAGGGAGATTAGGGAGGGATGGTCTTGGGGATCCACTGGGGATATAGGCATCAGGGAAGAAAGACTGCTGCTAGTCTTATGTTGCAGCCCGAGGGAGGAGACTCCATAATGTCTGAGTTTGCAGTTCCTATTTTATTAACTTGCATCTTCTTCCTCCCTGTTCATCAATTGGCTAAGAGTTTGCCAACTTTTTCATCTTTTCAAAACCCAGTCTCTTGTTTCACTGGTTCATTGTATTGCTACTTTTTGTTTCCATTTCACTAGTTTTTGCCCACTTCTTTACTATTATGTTCATTCATTAATTTTTTAACTTGATTTCTTTTGATGTTCTAAAAAATTGAGATACACCATTAAACTACTAATTAGAGATTTTTCAGGTATTTTCTTATTTTTGATACATTTAGTTGATGTGTTTGAACCCAAGTGTTTGCCATTCATAAATTGAAGAATAACTTGTCTGTTCTCTCCTTGTATTCAGTAATTCCAAAGAACTGAAATCAGATCTTTGGGCTTGGTGGAAAGCACCTTTACCTGCCTATCCATCTTGCCTTCCCTCTGGTATTTTAATTACTTCTCTTGTAACCTGTACATTCTTATATGTTGTGCTTTCATTTTTATTCAGTTCTAGAACTGTAAAATTCATAATAAATGAGACAGAAACATGCATGGTGGTGCCTGCATAACATGCAGAGCCATGGAGTAAAAAAAAATGTTTTTGAAATAAACAGTTACATGCTGGGTGCAATGGTCTGTTAGTATGCCCCAATAAGGAAATTGCTGTAAATCAAATACAGGTCAAAGAAACAGATTTGAGAAAGGAGCTCATGCAAAAACACCCTTCAGATGAGCCTTATTAGGAGGGCCTCCCAAACACAGCCTTAAAGTCATTTATTTAGGGAGAAATTAGGAGAGCAATTAGAAAAGATACAGGAAAACATCAGAAGCAGATAACAGAGAGGGCTTCAATGGGGAGAACGGGATTTCCACCAAAACTCAAGAGTGGAAGCACTAGAAATGACAGTCACGAAGGGTGGAGTGAAGGATTTTATGCCTGAAAAGAGGAGTCAGATGCTTGAGGAGCAATTACCACCAGACTGCATGATGATGGTAAGGCATATCATAGGAACTTTCAAATTCCATATTTTTCCTTGTGTTAATTAGGGAACTCATGAAGTTCTATAAGGGTGTAATTAAACTATTTATGGAACACACTTTGCACCTTTAGGGATCTGTTGAGCCTCTAGTTTGCTTCCAAACCCAGAAGCGAAGATTGCTGGGCAGTGAGTGGCTATTTTCAGAGAAGGTCATTGATGGCTCCAGAAATGATGAAGAATTAATTCCCTTAGGCAAGGACTAAGAGAGTAATGCTGCAGGGAGTGGAGGCAGTGGCACATCTTCTACTAAAGGTGAGGAGAATCCTTCCCTGAATAAAATAAACCAATCAGAAGCTGAAAGTTAAATGCCAGTCTGTTGTGGAATATTTGATCACACTGTATGTAGACGTCTTTCTTTTACCTCACTAACCTAAGGCAGCTTCTAATTGTTTTAGTAAAGAGCTAAAGGACCAGTAGCTATGCAAGAGAGAATGGGTGGGGCTTCCAGAGAGAGAGAGAAATTGAGGGAAGAATAAGAGAGGCAGAAGTTCATCAGAGAGACTCAGAGTAAGTCAGATTTACAGTATGGAAGAGAGGTAACAGAGACACATGGCAGAATGTAGATTAAGATAAACTGGTTAAGTTATAAGAACTACATGGAAGCAAACCTAAGATAAGGCCAAGCTTTCATACTTAATAAGTTTGTTTCATTATTTGGGAGTAGATGGCAGTCCAAAGAAACTCTGATTGCACCTGTCAGCATCTTCAGGGTCTCCACACCTTATATCTCTATCCCAAAATACAGGATCCCATTCTTTTTAAACCAGCACCCTTATGTTTACTGTTGCTCCCTTCCCATACCTGAACCTAAATTTGCATCCAAAGCAAGTCAATTGGATATTGGGGCTTGGGTTTGCTTTCAACAACTCTAATCCTATTTCTGGAGAGAAGAGTTTTTTCTAGTGGGCATTTAGAAACTTTGAAATGTTTATACACATTTGGATCTGCAAAGTTTCACCTCTGAGTTCATTCTTTTCTGTAGAGATGCCAGAAGAAACTAGATGGCTTCATTATTTTTCTTACTGTCCTCATCACAAATTCCTTTCTCCTCTCAAGTGATGAATGAGTAATGTCAGCTGCATTTAACAAATAATATCTTGAAATATCACGCACATGCATGCAAACACTCATGTTGCAATGCACACACACCTACCCCCCCACAGCACTCTTCATGTTGTCAGGAGAATCTTTTTGACCTGTAAGTTTAGTTGAGTTAGAGATCCAGCTCTACATACTGTCAAGATCACTAGAGAAATTCCTCATCCTCATAATTCTGTTTCTCTGGGACCATTTCTGGTAGCACAATCTATAATAGTTAGTGTGCCCCAGAGAAACAGAAACAATACAATGGAAATAGATAATAGATAGATAGATAGATGATAGATAGATAGTATGTTTATATATGTATATGAGTTTATATGCATATATATAAGATCTATGTATATACTATATAAGATACATGTATAAGATATAGGTGTGTGTGTGTGTGTGTGTGTGTGTGTGTGTGTGTGTTGACAGAAGTTTCTGTCGCTCCTGGTCCCACAGCCGTTCAATCCCAAAGAAACACACAGAAGTCTACATTAATTATAAACTGGTTGGCCTATTAGCTCAGGCTTCTTATTAACTAATTCTTACATCTTAAATTAATCCCTAATTCTTGTCTGTGCCATGTGGGTTGGTAGCTTTTATCAGTGAAGCCTTCTCATCTTGCATCTTCTGCATCTGGATTACAACTGCAGACTGAGCCTTTCTTCTTCCCAGAATTCTTCTATTCCAGTTGTCCCTCCAATACTTCCTGCCTGGCTACTGGCCAATCAGCACTGTGTTAAACTAACACAAGTGACAAATCTTTACAGGGTACAAGACCATTGTCCCATAAAATTCCCCCCCAAACACACCTTTTTTTTTGAAAATTAGAACTCTGAATCTAATCTCCTTTGTTTACCTTTTTCCTGAGCATTATTCATAACAATTTGTAACAAACATGCTAAACAAAGACACACATTCATAATCCATTTTTCAGAACATAGGCATAGTTTTCTAGGCTACTTCCTGCCGATTGGGGCTGCTAATAAGCTTATGTGGACCTAAAGAAAATTTAGGATTATGGTCAAATCCTGACTGGAATATTCTGTGAGGCTTGATCATCTCAGCTAGCAGTTTTGAGGCTGTTCTGGATGTAGAACTCAGAGGAAACGCCTACAGAGGTCCTCTAAAATGTTGGATAATCTGGGTGATCCGCTCCTATCAGAGATTTCTCAGGGTGTCTTCCTTATTCAAACCTGATTTTATTTAACCCAGAATGAATACACCGCTTCTCATATCCCGTGAAAACAAAAGCAAAATCTTCTCCAAAGTAACATATTTTTGACTTAAATTTTAAAGTCAAGGCATTGTCAAAATATATATGTTGGATTAATCCAGCAGCATTTATAATCAAATGTCTTTCAGCAGCTGTTACTTTTTCCTCAACCATAAAACAATTCAAAGACAACACAATAACATACAGTGTTCACATTCTCTGTGTATTTTCCATCTTTATATAACTTGATTTTAAACTCTATTTCTTTTATTTTTATTTTTAATTTTGTTTTTTTTTTGAGACAGGATTTCTCAGTGGGTTTTTTTTTTTTGGCTATCCTGGAACTCACTTTGTAGACCAGGCTGTCCTTGAACTCACAGAAATCTGACTTGACTACCTCTGATTCCCAAGTGCTGGGTTTAAAGGAATATGACACCACACCCAACTACTCTCTATATCCATTGGATATATGTATGTGTGTGTGTGTGTGTGTGTCCATTCTCTCTCTCTCTCTCTCTCTTATATTACATATAATATAACATATTACAGGATACACTCATATATATTGATGTATGATATATATTACAGGAGGGTTTACTTGATTACTTTATGGGATATAATATAGGTAGTCCAACAATGACAGTCTGTACATGGCAGAGACCAGGAACCCAGTGGATGCTCATTCCATGAAGCTGGATATTTCTGCAATTTTAATCTGATGGTGATGTGTTCTAAAGGATTCCTGAAGAGCTACTGATCTTCGCTACATGCTGGAAGGCTAAAGAAACTGGGTGTCAGGTGTCAGCAAGGAATGAAGACAGTCAGATGAAAAGACAGTACTGAAATGTTCATTCCCTAGGGTAAGCATGGAAGGAAAATAAGCACAGACACAGAGCAACATGAACTAGGAAGGAGACAAACATAGAAAACAAAGAAATGAAGCATCACAACTAAAAATAGAGTGAGAAAAGAAGGAAAGAATGAAAAGCTGTTGTCTGGCAGAAACATTTCCACCACACGGAAGGCTGAGGCCAAAAGTCCCCAGCCCCAAGTCAACCTGCAACCTGTGGTGAGAGTGGGGGAAGAAAGAGGAAAGGATAGGAAGGAAGGCAAAAGAAAAGAGAGAAAAGGGGAGGTAGTGACAGGGGGACAAAGCCAGTCCACAAAATTAGATCTTAAATAACAAGGAAAGTTAACAGTGAAAAAGAGAACAGAGGTAAAAACTATAAATGATACATCTAAGTGTTTGAACTGGTCTATGTAACTTGATCACTTTGACTAAAACAGAATTTATAAAAGTCCCATAGTTACAGAAGAAAGAAATGAGGAAAATATTTTAAAAAGGTGTCCGAAATAAAAATAGAAATAAATTATTTGATTAAAAGACACACCCATAACAACAAAATGTAAAGAAATACAAATGATAAAGGATGGTCTTTCATCCTCTAGGGTGCCTCTCATTGGCCAGCATATTGGACCTGTGTGTCTTCTTCCTTTCCCTTTTCCAGCATTTGTGTTGCTGTCCCCTAGTGCGAGCAGCACCTACGCTTGGCTTCTGGCATTCTTCTTTGTGTTACTTGTCTGTAGTCAGATCATGTGGTTCTTAGTGGACCTGGCTTAGAAGCATCAGTGCTTTATCAAAGAATAAAATGTGTTCATGTGAGAGACAGGAGGGTAGATATAAATAATAAATGTACATTAGAAAAATTTTGTGGTCACATCTATTTCCTTTATTCAATGCTTAGTCTATGCTGCTTCTCAAAATATGTCCTCACGAAAAGCAACCAAACCTTGAACATATAGTGTAGGAGGGTTTGTCTTTATTTCTGTACTTTGATTGGTTAAATAAAGACTCTGCCTGGCTTGTAAGATAGGTCAGCCCTTAGGTGAGCGGAGTAGACAGAACAGAAGTTCTGGGAAGAGAGAAGGAAGTGGGCCAGTCACCATGAGGCCCCCGCCGCAGCTGGAAGTACCATAGAACCGTCCGGTAAGTCACCCACCTTGTGGTGACATACAGACTTTTATAATGGGTTAGTTTATGAGGTGAGGGCTAGCCAAGAAGAGGCTAGAGATAATGGGCCAGGCAGAGTAGCGGGCCAGCGGCTGGCGGCTGGGGAACATAACCCACACCTCTCCCCTATTTACAACAGTGGGTACCTTACGGGGCAAATTTCACACCACAGCAGTTGTTCAGCCTTGTTTCAGGATCTTTGAACCATTTGTTTGTATCTTCCTGCAGTTCCATGTTTTCACTAATCAGTGTTTGTTCTAGAGATACCTTTGCAGAAAACTTCTCTGGCCACTTGTAGCCACTTCCTCCATTCATCCCTCTAAGACTGTCTCTCCTTCCACTACTCTGATGCATATGTTTGTTGTCCAAAAGAGTCATTTTTTTTTCATTCTGCTGCTTCTCTCCCCAAGTAAAAAAATAAAGTAAAAAAGGACAGTGTTTCTGTAGTGAACTCCAAGGGTCACAACTTGTGACTGATACAGAGTAGACCCTCTAAATATTTGATGAAAAATTTGAAGATTATTGATTTCTAATTAATAGACCAGATAAGATCCCCATTTCAGGTGATGTGTCTTTATGATTAAAGTTAGAAAAATTGTATGTTTCTGGTACATGATATAAACTTTGTGTGAATTAGTGATATGTAGGGTCCTCTTCCCAAACCTCTGCCAATCTGACTACCATCTCTTCTGAAACAGCAAAGTCACATCTAAAGCACAGGACCTTCTCTGTGTGTTAACCCTGGTCTTTTCTGTTGCAGCCAGAGAAGACTCCTCTCCCCAGGGTTTAAAGCAAAGGTTTCTTCATGAGATGAATTTGGTCCAGACTGTTGCACCAGCTAAAACCCTCTGGTGTTATTGCAAAACATTTTCAGATACTTCCAACTCATGGCCATTCAAACCTACAGAGATATAATCCACACTCGCCTTTCCCCTCAGAGTGTAGAAACCTTAGAGATGACTTTGAGTTATTTCATGGTCTGGTTGTCACATTAAAACAAGTTCTGGGCTACTGAGAGAGCCAAAAGTAGTTCACGATAATTTGGCCCTTGACTTGAGACAGCCTACTTTCTTTACATCAATGAAGTTCAAATCGGTGAACCAGCCTTGCACAAGGTTGAGTGTGATATGTAGTTCTTTCCAGGGATTTTTATCGACAGTGACAATGATGTCATGAAATGAACAGAGCATATTAACTCTGCTGAAGAAAAGTAGTATAACCCATTAGAAAGTGAAGATAAAAAGAACTAAAGATACAGAGTTTAGAAGCTCCATTTGGAAGTAAAAAATTGACATATATGAAGGTTCAAAAATGTGTCAAAGAAATGAAGCAGATAACAAATAGCTGGAGACCAAGACTCTGATGGACTTCAGTAAATTATAAAGCATCAACCATCTGTGGATGTAGAAACATTGACTGTGTGGGTGTTAGCTGTGGTACAGATAAGTCAAAGAAAAATATCAGGTAAAGAAATCTAATGATAGGAAACCTTGTTAAATAAAAGAAAACAAACAACAACAGCAACAACAAAACATAGCCAGAGTTTTGAGAACAAATTTCTCACGGAGACAGATGGCTACTGTGACTTCATGTCTGCCCTGTGTCACCATTGGTGTGTCGGAGAGAGATGAAGTTCTCTGTACCCTAGAGTGGCCCCAGATTTCCCCTTATTATATTTTTAAATAGTGAGCTAAAAATGAGAAATCTACTGCATTTGATACACATAAATATTTAATTTATAATAATGGTATGATTAGAAATAGCCTGTTAATTATTCAATATATAAATTATTAACAAATTATAAAAACGAACTCCAAAGTATTTAATAACGCTTTGCACAAAAATGAATGATATAACTCTAAAAGCAGTAACTGAATAAAACTTCATATGACATGGCTAAAATTTCAGAGCTTGACATTGCCAATATTACAGAGAGTTACAGAATGTGCTTTACGTGAGATTTCAGATACAAATCTTTAAAGTTTTATTGATGAGACAACAGGAAGTTCAGAAATATCTGGAGTCATGAGGCAATGGAACCAATTACTAAATCTATGAAACTTCCAGCAAACTGTGATGTCATCTTTACTAACCAGTTCTACAGTTTTCCAATGTCCGTGATGCAGGAGGCATTTCTGTAAGGGAGACAAATGTGGTACCCTGCTTAGAGCTCATCCGTCCAGACATAGGAGACATGGTCTGTCTTCAGATTTCATCCCCACTCTGCTTTCTTTCTTGCTGCTTAAGATTCAAAAGCTTCCAGATGGTTTGGTTCATGGTTAAGTGCCTTAAATTTTGTGAACTACTTAATATCTAATGAATTGGCTTCCTTGGAGCTTTTAATTAAAAAGAACAAGTCCGTAAACGGATAAAATAGTTTATTACATCTCTTTAACAAGCATTTGCAATCTGTCTATAAACAACAACCAGAAATACAAGGATAGCCACAATGCTCCACCAACATTCTTTCTAGTATCAAGTATATTTATATACATCAAATGCAGTAGATTTCTCATCTTTTAGCCTATTGTTTAAAAATAATAAAGGGAAATTTTGGACAGCCCTTGGGCAAAAGACTTTCTTCTTTCCCTATCTCACACATAGTTTCACAGAACAGCCATGAAGTAGCCAACAATGGTTAAAGGCACAAGCTCAAAAAAAAAAAAAGCCCCAAATGGGTGTTTGCTCTGTCAACCTTTTTTAGAGTCATGATTTTCTTAGATTGACAATGAGAACTGAAAGTAGTTACCTATCATGCTGTACTGGCTGTCACTTTTTTCCATAAATATTTCTTGATATACTGAAATATCCATATATTAAGAGCACTATGCTGACAAAATAGATAATACACTACTAGCATTGTTGGTTAGTTTGTCTCGATAATATAATATAGGTTTTTAAAAATAAAACAACGAGGCTGGAGAGGTGGCTCAGTGGTTAAGAGCACTGACTGCCCTTCCAGATGTCCTGAGTTCAATTCTCAGCAACTACATGGTGGCTCATAACCATCTATAATGCAATCTGATGTTCTCTTCTGGCATAAAGGCATACATGCAGATAGAGCACTCATATATACAACATAATAAATAAATCGAGAAGAATAAAGTAACCATGAAATCAATAAAGAGACAAATTATACTACTAATTGAGTACAAAATAATAAATATAAATCATAATTTTATACAGACTGCAATATATAGATGGATTGACAAGATGGGCAACTTGATGTTAGAATGATTAGGATGCATATTTTAACTCTTCTAGTTGTTTTAGAAACTTTGTATTTTAATTTGTAAGGTGATTTTAAGTGCAAGGAATGAGAGGGGAAGAAGTGGGAACTTGGATTGGTATATATATAATGAAAAAAGACAGTTTGTTTTCTTTTTAAAAAATAAATAAATAAATAAACACTAGCTAACCAAATACAATAAATAAATAAAGAGCCTAGATCTCAGAGCTGCTGTGGTAATCAAAAAAGAATTATTGTACTTGTTCCTGTTGTGTGGCACAGTGCTCTACAGCAATCGAATGTAATTATCTGTTATTATAGCTCAGCCAGAAGGCCTACTTTCTTTCTGATTCTATTTTAGACTTGGGTCCTGGATGTGGGAGACATGCAGAAGGTTTGGGTCAGCCGTAAGCCTTTGAGGGCTGGCATTTGAAGTCTTTTCAAGTAGAAAAGGACATATAAAACATGCGGTGAACTTTGACTGCCGCTGCTGTTTGCTCTTAACACCAAGCAGGGAAGGAGTCAAGGCATTTTCGCAGAGAGAAAAGGCCAAGAGGATTTTATCAGGGAAAATTAATAATAAAGAAAGAAGCAGTGTGAACAAGGCTTCAAAACAAGCCAGTGAAGTGGTATGTGTTATTATTTTCCGTTCTCTTAATTTTTGCTTGTTTTTGT
This sequence comes from Dicrostonyx torquatus, assembly GCA_028555095.1. NCBI lineage: Eukaryota > Metazoa > Chordata > Mammalia > Rodentia > Cricetidae > Dicrostonyx > Dicrostonyx torquatus. The sequence goes on along the minus strand of JAQHUG010000244.1, from coordinate 2,043,756 downwards.
GTGTTTTCTCGTGGTACTGGCATTGTTGATAAGGGGTTAATGTTCAATTCTTCTATACTTTTAAGAGTTAAAATCGTATACATATACGTACCAATTTTAATTTATGTTTTATTATTTAAAAAAGCTTGGAAATGAAATAAAATCACACATCAGTATTAACAAGACCCGAAGTCTATACTTTTCAATGGATTCTATAAAGTAGGCATTTGGAAGCTGGAGAGCTTCATGTTGGATTTTACAAACACCTACTACTGAGAAATGTTCTATTAGGCCCAGAAAGATAAATAACTCAGGTTACCCCTCACATGCCAAAGCTAGAAATGGTTGTTTTAATTCATAGAGAGCTGAGTAATGATCATAAGAGGCAAGAATGGCAGGCATAGTGTGTGGAAGTGGCTAGGCTAATGAGTACCAAAATATAACCCTAATGATCCACAGCATGGTAGGATGACTATCATCTATCTTACAATATATTTCATAAAAAGAAAAGCATTCAAAGGTTCTAAACATAGAAAATGGTACATAATCAAGAACGAAGAAATGCCAGATCATTACACATGCTACACATGTACACTGCATCCTATATATATATATGAATATTACATATCAATTAGAATAATGATAGGAAAGGCAGAACCATAGCACAGAAGTAAAAATAATTACTGCTTTTAGTACTAGTACCAATGAAACAACCATTGATAAGATTAGTAGAGAAAAATATCACAAATGAATCCTTTTGCATTTAAAGACTCCCAACTATCATTGTGACATACCAATTTGCAAAATAATATATACAAAAGCAATTTTAAAAGGTAGCTTGTTATTGGAAAATGTGACCATGTGCTGTTAAAATTTTGTATTTTATAAGCTTTGCTTTTTGTTGAGATGCATGGTAAGTATTCAGCACAACCGAATAATGAGTAATTTATGAAAGGTGTTTAATTCCTCTAATGAGCTAAGTGTGAAATATCCTACACAGGTTCAAGTCTAAATATTTGGTTCCCACTTGGTGGCACTGCTTTGGGAGGCTGTGGAATATTTGAGATACAGGATCTAGCTGGCAAACACAGTCCTTCCAGGGCAGCCCTGAGATTTATGGCCTGGTCTTACTTCCAGCCCTGCTTCCTCTGCCTTCTGTTCCTCACATAGTGAGGAGCCCAGGCTGCATGGTACTACCCCTAGGAGGGCTCACTTTCTTCCCTTCGTGCTCTAAAATGATGAGCCAAAGTTGGAAGACAGCCAAGCCAAGCCCTGTGCCCTTGAGGGTCAGGGCCGTGGCACTGGACACCACCACAAAGAATGAATTTATAATGGAGATGTGGGAAAGATAGAAAAGCAGAGCTGTGTTGTGGGATATTTGTACACTGTGTGAAAATGTATTACTCTGATTGGTGTGAGAAAAAGCTAAATTGCCAATAGCTAAATGGGAGGCATAGGCAGAACTTCTGGAGAGAGAGAGAGAGAGAGAGAGAGAGACAGAGACAGAGACAGAGACAGAGAGACAGAGAGAGAAATTGGCTCTTTTAAGAGGCCTTGGGGTGAAGTAGGACACTTACACAGCAGGGCACTTGAGCAACCACACTGGGTACAAATGCCTGCCTCTTCTTGGACACAGCAGTTTCCCAGAGCTGAAATGGTAAATGCTCGATCATGAGGCCTAGGCTCTCTGAGAACTAAGAAGGATGAAGCCAGCTGCCTGAGCCACAAGGCATAGCTTGTGTGGTCATTTAAGGTTTGTCTCACAGTCACAGAACTCTGCAGGCTCACAATAAAGCAGTCCAGATCAAGAAAACCTTTAAACAGATACAGTAAAATATGGGTATAGACAATCACAGAAAATAAGAGTCTAAAATAATAAAGCATTTAGAGTAAAATAATTCTTAAAAAGTCACATAAGAATAGAAATAAACAGGGAATCTGAATCCTGTATGGTTCTTGTTGACTTTGCATGTTTCAAATGTTGGTGAGTGAATGACAGTTGCTGAAAGACACTGAATTATGGAAGAGACTGCTGAATTAAACTGGCCTATATACATGAGAAATTTCTTGGCTACAAAATGGAAGTTGGAAAATGTGTTATGGCAGAGGTTATGCCTTTATTTCTACCAAAAATCAAAAAATTATGATTCTCTTCAAAATTAGTGAAGATCAGATTTGATTGGGGGAGACCTACTGAAAATCTTGACTACATACATTTAAAAAATGGTAAGAAAGACTAGAAGATAGATAATGTGTATGCTGATCCATCTGCATGGTAAAAGCTCTGAGACTGGATGAGACATGATAAATCTGTAGAGTCTTCATGACTTATTATTGCATGCTATGTTTTCATATGGATGGAGATTTATATTATAATTTGGTTATACGGTCCAAAAACCTTACAAAGTTAACAGATGTCTTTTATCTGCTTAAACATAAAACAAAAATCATCTTTAACTGACTTGTGCACACCACATTTTCCATACTTGTGTCAATGCAGATATAATGCTTCCTTCATGTGTTTTCAGGGAGAAAACAACCAGACAACAATGAAGACACATAGCCTAGGTGATCCATCTTCTCAAAATGCCTGTGTTGAAGTTTCCTCAAAATTTTGCACCCAGAAAATCTTCAAAGCTGCTAGCTGAGATAGTTCACCCTCACAAACTATCTAGCTTAGACTTCTGATAAGCTCTACACTTTCCCATCACACACACACACTAAACAAAATAAAATACAGAAAACTCACCCAGGACTTGACCATTATCTAAATTCTCTCAGGGTCAACTAAAGATGCCATTGCCTCTAGAAAACAGGAAGCACTCTAGAGAAAATGTCTACCTCGTCTTGGACACAGAAGTTCCCCAGAGTTGAGATGGTAAATGTTTGGGGTAGGTAATTTTTGGTCCTTCTGTGGGATATAGATGTTTGTTATCATTTAGGTGGGTTGCTTACAAAATTTTCTTGGTCATGATCAGGAAAATACTAAACAAAACAGGTTAGATTCAGGAACTCCTTCTAAAAAGAAAAAGATGGATATAAGAGTATTAAAACAAAAGGGTAGACTGTTGAATCTACTTTTTAACAAAAGCAATTAGAAATCTTAAATATTTTACACTGGCATGGATTTTTACATATAGATACAAATTTAAGGTTATTTTTGTTATACTATATTCATTTTTCTACTCTTATTTAAGGTATTGTTTCTATGTAGCTCATTTAACAATGTAATATAAGTTTATAGTCCTTGAAAGTTATTATTACAAACTAGGATTAAAAATATTTCTTACAGACTGGGCTGTGGTGGTGCATGCCTTTAATCCCAGCACTCAGTAGGCAGAGTCAAGCAGATCTCTGTGAGTTTGAGGCCAGCCTGGTCTAAAAGAGCTAGTTCCAGAATAAGGCTCCAAAGCTATAGAGAAACCCTGTCTCAAAATAAATAAATAAATAAATAAATAAATAAATAAATAAATAAATAAATAAATACTACTTACTAGTTAGTCATTAATCAATCAACTTTGTGGTCATGTTAGCTACATTTTCAAGGTTAAACAGAGATATAGTATAGATAGGTGGTTATCAATCAATTCAGAGATCTACAAAATATGCATTTAAGATATTTTAATAACATAAGGTTTTTCATGACAGTGAAGTATGTCTGCTCTGGAAACATGTAGACAGAGACTACATGTTTTCATTTCTAGCTTCATACCTGAATAACCACAGAGAAA
>JAQHUG010000244.1:1938003-1966333 GCA_028555095.1 Dicrostonyx torquatus | reverse complement strand
TCACCATAGAAGATTTGCTCTGTAAGGACAAGCACCAATCAACCAACATAGAAAGTCAACTTACACTAAATTTTCCTCTTCAAGATTTTGCCATTTACCATGATACTGTACTGAGGACCAAGTTTCAGCCAATAATCTTTTGGAGGATTACTAATAGTTAAACCTTAGCAGCAAATCATCCTGAATATTTTGACATTATCTGTATCCAGCCAATGAAAACAGGGAGAGAACACAGGGAGGGAAGCAGTACCACTATGTGAAGGGTTGTTGCAGGACTAGCTTCTCTGCTGTCCAAAAACTGTCCACAGTTGACTATTGATCACTGTGTTTGCAACATGAAGCTTAGTAGACTCCACCTGAAACCACGTCGCCAAAACATGCCTTCAGTCACAGGACACATGACATAAGCATCTTATGATGATAGCTGCTAAAAAGCACAGATCATCCTGCGATTCTTCTGACAGAGAATAGCAGCACAATATAGCCAGGGGGAAGAAATCAGAGTAATCCAAATTGTAGATCATTCTACAAAACAACTGATACAGATTCTAAAAGATGTCCACTAAAGAAACAGTGAAGGAGATCTTTTCAGGATGGAAGGATAAGGAGAAGTGTGGCAACAAAATGCAGCCATGGTCCTTTCACAGTTCCCAGATTAGAAAGTATAAAGAAGCAAAAGGGATATGTTGAGACAACTGTGAAGAATTAGTTATGCATCAAACATTAGATATTACTTTACCCTTGCCAAATGCCTGAATTGTGAAATACATGCAGCAATGTGTGGCTGGAAATGTAATATAAAGTAAATTTCTTAAATTATTATGCTTAGTGCACTAGCTAGAAATTGATGACTTGCATTCAGCACTAAGATGAATGTTTCTAAGATTTGAGACTTTAAAAATAAAATGTAAAAGTAAAAAAATTATTTCTACATGACACTTTGGCTATTATTATAGATTTTCTCTTGATTGACACATTTACATAATGGTCAAATGTATTATTATTGTAAACCTTCTTAGAATGCAAAGTCATGCTAGTTCTTCTAGCTAATCTTCAGTTTATATAAATTAATTTAAAAGGCCTGAGGCAAGGAACTGTTACATTAGGAAGAGGGAAAAGTTGAATCATTGAAGAGGAAGAAAATGTAACTACCATAAACTGTCTTTTCTATGGAATCACATCTTCCCCTGCAACACACCAGCTGTGATTTGTAAATGACTTCGTATGTCGTGACTAATATCTATGGAAATTTGCCCCAAGGCAAACGGTCCTTTGCAAGGCCAAGAATCTCATAAAATTTAGGCATAATTTGAAGTTGGTAAGGAAAATTCCTGTGTCATCATGAGAAGTAATAGTGAATATGTTTTATTCTATTTTTATTTCATCAGAAATGATTTGATGTGTAGGGCCTGAATTCTTCTCTTTAGCCTGTAGCTGTGGCTCATAAGCATAGACATACAGAAATGGTTTCTCTCAATGCAGGTCTTTGATCGGGTAATGAGAGGAGGCTTCCAACGCTAAACTCAACCCCCAAGACCCTCAGGGTTCTTTGCTTCTCTAATTATAATTTGTTTGTTTGTATTATATATATTTGGGGGCTACAGTGTATTATTTCCACATAATTGCACAGTGTGGTAGTCAAATTAGGGTAATTTGCATGTTTATTTCCTTAAATACTTATTGCTTTGTGTTGGGAAGCTTCCAAGTCTTCTAGGTCTCTACAACATATATGGTAAATTATTTTGAACAATTGTCTTCTAACTGTGCTATGGAACACGAGCTCACTCTGTACAACTGGGCTTGGGTATCTGCTGTCCATTGCTTCGTGCTTCTCTAGTGACCACAATTCTAGTCTGCACCATGAAGTCATTTCTGCTGGGTGGAGGCCGATTGTTCATTCCTGGCTGCCCAGATCATGAAACAATCACTCAGAAACTATATTATTTGCAATACTGTTTGGCTAATAGCTTAAGCATATTTCTGGCTTACTCTTCTATCTTAAATTAATTCATTTCTATTAGTCTGTGTATCATCACATGGCTGTGGCTTATAGGCAAGGTTCCATCTGGCATCTGTCTCCAGGGGGGCTACATTGCTTCTTCCTGACTCTGCCTACTCTCTCTATATATCTCTTTCAGCCTGGCTTTCCTCTGTTAAACCATTGGCCAAAAGCAGTTTCTTTATTAACCAGTAAAAGCAACAACACATAGACAGAAGGATTTCCCATCCACATCTCTTTCAGTTTCCCATCTGAATGTGCTATTCCTCTTCTTTAGCCTAGCTCCTTTCACTTCTAAGGTCCTCTACTTCCTTCTCACTCTTGGTTCTTCAAATCAGGTAGAGACCTTGCTTCAGAAGATTCCCAGTGGGACATGTGGAGAATTTCAAGCATGCCTTATTATATCATTATCTTACGGATTAACATGTTTAATTTTTCCCTATTATCTTGAACAACATTTTGAGTTAAACACATTTTAAATCATTGACCTTTTTACAAACATCTGGTTGATGATTGTTTTGGTTTCTGAATTTTGACTTCGTTAAAAAAAAAGGTGGGGGGTAGGAAAGAAAGGATAGAAAAATGGAGAAATATTTTGGCAGTGAATTTTGCAGCATTTCAGAAGAGATGACTAGATACCAGTTTCTGCTCTATAGACACCAAAAACCATGCTTTGATGCTTGTTGTAAAATGCTTTTGTGTGTCTTTTTGGAAGAATGTTAATCAGTAATGCTGTAGAGAGTTGGCTCCCCAACATGTTTCAGAGTCAGGACACTAGTGAAATTGCATAGTGGGTGTTGTGGTTCTGGCACTTAAGAGAAAAGTCACGCCCAGTCCTTCCCCCATCCGCTAAGGCTGATCTTCAGCTTCCGGCCTGAGAGCTCTCTCTTTCCCTCTTCCTCTTGGAGAGGCAGCTTCTGTTGCTCTCCCCACTCCCCCCCCTCATTTCTGTCTGTCTCTTTTCTCTCCTCTCTCTCTCTCTGTCTCTTCTTCTCCCCTTCCCCCTCCATAACCCTAATAAACATTCGACTTCACTCTGCATGGCGTGTCTATCCATGTCTCTGACTCCTGCCTGCCCGCCATGTGTCTCCCTGCCTGGGACCAGCCACCGCTTGGGGCCTGGCAGCCATCTCTGCCTGGGGCGGGCTGTTCTAAGGGCCCGCTGCCTGCCTCTACGTGGCCTGCTACCACTGCTTGGGAACCTACAGCGTTTCTGCTGCCTACTGCAACCGAGGGTCTTGCAGCATTTTTAATTTTTTATACAGTGGGGACTTTGTAAAACTTTAGTCAGCAAAAAGTCTCTTAATTCCTTGAGAAAATATTTCTGACATAGATCTAGTGGGAAGTCTTCCTGACTGCATATTTATGGTCAATGAGGAAGTGTGGTCTTTTGTGAAGACATTAAGACATTATGATCAGAAGGGCACTGCCCCTTCCCAGCTTCGTTGTGTTGCCCTAGCAATGTTGTGTTGCTAGCACTTAGCTCCCATATCAAAAGCCTCCAAAAGGGTAAGCATTCTTCCTCACAAAGCTTATTCTTTTCAGTCTTAAAATTTTAGAATGACTACTTCAGAGAAAACTAGCCAAATCAAAGGTAGAGTTTAGCTTTGGACAGAAATCTGAATTGAATTAAATATGCTGGTGAAATCTAAAGAAGATCAATGTATAAAGTCAGGAAGTAAGGTTTATAAGAACAAAACAATGTTGAAGTTTTATGAACAGAGGTTCTAGCATCTCTGAGAACTTTGAAGGAAATGAGTGTGGCTGCATGTGATAACACACTTTTAAGATAATGCAGCATTCACAAACTACTTCTTACTATTAACTCTGTTTCCAGGAAACAATAAATCTCTGCTAATGAGGTTTTCTCCTTACTACTTGCATTAACAGTGACCTTAGGGTTACTTTTCAATACCACCCTCCTTACCGCCCCAAGTCCTTTTTTAACAGATATGCTTTACTTGGCCATTTTCCACACAGTGCTCCATCTGTTTCTGAAGCTTATTCTGGAGTAGATAAATCACTTATTGAAGGAAAAGAGTAATTCCTGTAAAATAAAAACCATTTTTTAAGCATAAGGACAAGTTTTGGGAAAGGGGTGTGACAATATAGTTGTGAGTGCCAGTTATACCCAAACAAAACTCACCTTTGTTTCTTACCAAAGGAAGTTACACTAATTTATTTAGAAATCCACGTTAAATATTTGTGGGAAAACACATGGACAATACAGTCTATTTGAAGTTTTTTTCCTAGTAATTTTTAAGTGCCTTGTTGCTGGCTCCTGCGGGATACATTTGAACTAATATAATGAAATGTGTGAGCAGTTTCACCGAAGTATCAGATCTTCAAAGATTACAAGCTACATGAGACCTGTTAAGCACAATAAACTCCCTTTGAATTATTAAACTCACAGCTTGACACAGTGAAGCCAATGTATTTGCAGGGCGGTGCACACTTGCCGCCGAGAGAGCAGTCAACAAATTCTGCTGACAGTGAGGTCAAGCCAGACATTCTTCTAAAGTCACAAATAAGAAAACTTGATTTGAAAATGACTGATATTATTTGTGAACAAAATTGAGGACACGACTCGCAGCTGCTGCTGAAATGACATGATCACATTTGCTCCTGGTCTCATTGGAACAGCTTTTCTTATGTGTGGATGTTAGCTTTCACGCTTTCTGTTACAATCCAAATAACCACGGGAGTCATGTAGCTAGTAAAGGATCAGAAGGGATGAGGGGATTTTCCAAGGGAGGGAAAATATCACATAGTTTCATAAAGAGATAATGGGGAAACTAGAATAGGAGGATTGGACAGGTAGAATGATTAGAGGGCTGGCGAATGCAGAACATTTTAATTTTATTTTATTGTATTTTATTTTTGAAGCAGTGTCTTGTTATGTACCCATGGATAGCTTGGACCTTGCTTTGCAGACCAAGCTCGCCTGAACACACAGTTTCCTCTGCATTCCAATTGCTTGGAGTAAAAGTGTGTGATACCATACTTAACATTATTTTCTTATCTTTAAACTATATGTATATGTGTCTGCTTTTGTGTGTGTATTTGTATTGTGAGTGACTGTGCCTATGGAGGCCAAAGAGGACTTTGTTTCCCCAGGAACTAGAGTCTGATGTGGGTGCTGGTTACCAAATTTGAGTTCTCTTGGAGAACTGGGCCTGCTCTTGACTCCTGGATCATCTTTTCAGTCCCAACTAAAGAGAATTGCAGAGGAAAGGAGTAGGAAAAAGTAAAGAAGCTCTTCACATCTTCCATAAGAGGAGACCAAAGTTGAGTATGAAGAGGTTTGAGTGTCAATGGAGTTCTGGGGACACTCTCACTAGGCTAACAGAATCCTCAAGCTAATGATGACATTTCAAATAGCTCTGTATTAAAGTGGATGCCTGTTTAACTTTAGGGTCTCATTGTGCCCAGTAATTGCCAAGACCAGGAAACAGAAAGTATGGCTCCAGTGGTGGATCTAGGGGTCAGCAATTGGGGCTACTGTGTAAAGGTTCAGAATGTTGTCTTCAATTTTATTGCAGTCCACTCCAAGTTACATAGTTCAGCTTCTCCATGAAAGTCATGCAGCAGCTGCACAATAGGCCACTCAAAGGAAAAGCTTAATGGGTAGAACCTTTGATACTACAGTTGATCTGGGGACAAAAACATCTTCTCATCCCTACCATAGTGCTGTGCTCATTCGAAATTTTCCTCACTTTAAGCTGTCTCCTTAACTGATAAAGTCTGGTGGCTTCTCTGATAATGAAACCCAAGCCTACAATTCTCCAGAATAGTGGTTATCATTCTATGGGCTGAAATCTCTTTGTGGGTAGAATGACCATTTCACAGGGGTATCTATCTAAGACCATTGTAAAACACAGATATTTATATTATGATTCATAACAGAAAAATTAGATATAAAATATTGACAAAAATAATTTACAGTTGGGGGTCACCACAATATAAGAAACTATGTTAAAGGGTCATAGCATTAGGAAGGTTGAAAACCACTGCTCTGGAGTCTGAGATAAGCCACCATGCCTATCTCCTGCTGAAGGGATCATCCATGTACATTCCCAGTTATGAGGCAAGGGAGAACCCAGAAATTCCCAAGCATATAGTGGGATCTATGTATATTCTTTCACTCCTGTGTATATGTGCAAAAGCATCATTTCTTCATCTTGTGGATATTTACTAGTAACTCTGGTCTAAAGCGTCCAAGGTTTCTAAATGGAAAGAAACTCAAAGAAATCCCATCAAAATCAGGAGCAAAACAAGGCTGTCTACTCTCTCCATATCTATTCAATATAGTACTGGAAGTTCTAGCTAGAGCAATAAGGCAACAAAAGGAGATCAAGGGGATACAAATTGGACAGAAAGAACTCAAACTTTCACTACTTGCAAATGATATGATAGTATACATGTCACCACCAAGACTCTACCAGGGAACTCCTACAGCTGATAAACAGCCTCAAAAATGTGGCAGGATAGAAGATTAACTCCAAAAATATCAGTATCCCTACTTTACACAGATGATAAACTGGCTAATAAAGAAATCAGAGAAACATCACCATTTACAATAGCCACGAATAACATAAAATATCTCTAGGTAACGCTAACCAAACAAGTAAAAGATCTGTATGATAAAAAACTTTAAGCCTTTAAGGAAAGAAATTGAAGAAGAGATCATAAAATGGAAAGATTTCCCATGCTCTTGCATAAGTAGGATCAACATAGTAAAAATGGCAACCTTACCAAAAAGCAATCTACAGATTCAACGCCATCCCCATCAAAATCTATAACAAGAACCATATATACGTGTGTGTGTGTGTGTGTGTGTGTGTGTGTGATCACATGCATATAAATTTATTGAGGGGTTTTGGGGAGAACGGACTCACAGGATCCAGGGAGCTGGGAACTGACCACACACTGCTTCATGCTGCTGACTCTGTTCTTAGCAACCCAACTGAGTGTGCATGGCTTCTCTCTCTTCTTTTAAGATATCACATCCACAGACTAGAAGCAGTACCTTAAGACTAGTACCCCAAAGCTATTGGTAAAATGAATTCTGATAGCACTTCCCCTTTTTAATCTATAATAAGAAAGTTTGAAACCTAATATAAAACTATATACAATAAGAACAACTATCAAGTATTGTCAAAGAAAAATAAAGGGTAATAATATACACAAAAATAGAACTACAACCAGAAAGAACTACATCAAGTGAGAAACATATACTAAATGTCCAGACTAAAGGTAATTTTCAAATAACAGAGATTATTCTAATGGTTGTCCTATTCTGAAAAGTCCAAGTTTTGTACCTAATACACCTTATTCTCTCTTAGAGAGAATAGCAGCTGTGACCATATAGTCTTCAAATCCATAAAAAATCTGAGAGAGAAAATAATATTACCTGAGTAAGCAGGAAGCACAAGCAAGAGACTTCCAAAAGGTGTAAGAAATGACAGAAACAGTTGGCTACCTGGACAGTCACCAAAACTCTCTGTAATGTTGGGGCAACCAACTTTGACTATAGGCCAAGAATATCCGACAGAAAATTTTTAAAAGCAGGGAAATTTGAAAGACTGTGCTACTCTGTCTTGACAAAGTACAGCAGCTGCTTTTCCTTGAATCTTGCTTGTCCAGATTGGACACGGTGCTTACTGTCAGCAATCAAAAAAAAGGTCAGTATTTTACCTGACAGGACAGTTTTGGCAAGAAGAAACCAAGCTCCACATGAAGTATCTGTGGTGCCCATAATTCACTCAGAAGTAGATCAGTGCTACCAGGAACAGTCATGTCTCCTGCCAACAGAATTCTAAATTATTAAAATATTTAAACGTCATATTCTGTTGGTCTTTGAAGTACTTGAAGATTACCTATCTATGCAGAGGACATTTCTGTACATCTAGAGAACATAACTATTAGTATGACAAACATGCATGACTATTAATTCTGTATTAATAACTATAATTCTTAATGACCTATATAGCTTAAAAACTAAAGCTTTACTTGATAAAAATAAATAATCTTAAATGGAATGCAGCATGAGGACAATGACCTTGAAATCATAAGAATATATAAAATATCTTATTCAGAGGTAGAAAGAAGGATATAGTATAATATGACAAAAATATCCTTAATTTATATAAATATGCAAAATATTGTAGCAGCAGGAGAAACGTATATACAAAATAAAAAATATACATTTGTATATAAAAATATTACAAACAGAATAAAGGAACATACACAATGTGACAAATATAATTTTGAATTTGTATCAACATAGATATTATCTTAGAAATATAAAAGTAATTTTACATATGCATCAATATATAAGAATCTATACCAATGAAAATTGTCTAAAACTAATAGTTGCTAAAACAGTTTACAAGTAGATATACTAATCTAACTTATTATCCTATTCTATCTATTCCAAGCAAAATTATTCACAGACCTCAAAAGAACATACTCAATTTCATATGGAAAAATAAAAAAAAAACGGATAGCCCAAACAATCCTTTACAATAAAGGAATTTCTGGAGGCATCACCATCCCTGACTTCAAGCTCTACTATAATAATAATAGCTATAATAATAAAAGCATTGTGGTATTGGTATAAAAACAGACATGTGGATCAACAAAATTGAATTGAAGACCCTGATATCCACACACCTATGAACACCTGATTTTTGACAAAGAAGCCAAAATTATACAATGGAAAAAAGAAATCGTATTCAACAAATAGTGCTGGCATAACCAGATGTCAACATGTTGAAGAATGCAAATAGATCCATATCTATCATCATGCACAAAACCTAAGTAAAAATGGATCAGAGACCTCAACATAAATCCAGTTGTAGTGAACCTGACAGAGGAGAAAGTGGAAAGTAGCCTTGAACACACAAACACACATCCCCTGCCCCCACATCTAAGGGGGGACTATGATAATACTCTGAATCTCCAGTCACATCACCAGTTGAGATTCTTTTTTAAGGGTGCTATCTGTCACAGCAGTGAGGACAGGAGGTGTGCATTTAAGTTCACAGTCTGAGGGTGTTGTCTGTCATGGCAGCAAAGTAATGGTGACAGGGTCTGAAGGCCTTGTCACACGGCATCTGCAGTCAGGAAGCAGAGGCTGATGGAAACTGGTTCTGCACTGCTTTCTCCTTTCCTTTCAGGCCAAGACCCCAAGATTATTTATAGTTTCAACAGAATATTCAGGGTGGGCTTTCTAGTCTCCTTTTCTCCAAAGGCACCCTAACAGACATTCCTAAAGCTTTCTCCTCTAGGTAATTATAAGTCTTACCAAGCTGGCAATATGGTTATATTATCACAGACAGATTGAGCACATCATTTAAACACATGTCTTTTATGAAATTATACAATCATTCAGGGAATTGGCTGCATGTTCAGTCAATAAATTCTAATTCCAAAGTTACACTAAAAAAAAAATGGGAGTGTAACAAAGGACCACAACTTTTCTCTGGGACAACTTCCCTCAGCCTTCTCCACTGTGTATGGTATTATTCAAGAATTTATGTATGCTCTCCAAAGATTTTATCTTCTGCTAACCATATCTACATATTCCAGTGAGTCAAGCCTCATGTTATTGCCAGTCATGATCTTATGAATTTCTGAGAGCTATGTGTCCCCCAGTCCTGAGCTTTGAAAATGTCATCACTCCTGTATATGCAAGAAGCCCACCTCTCATGCCATCATCCCTAGCATGGAGGACTCGCACCAAGCTTCTGTACGATTTTAGTGCCCCTTTACCCACACACCATTTAGGGCCATGGTAAATTTTGTGTCTTTTGCACCATCTAATGGAACAGAATATTTTGGCGATACATAATCCTCACATAATATCTCGAGCATATTCATCTTCCTAAGATTGTTATTCTGATACCAGACAGAATGACTTGGGATTTTCTGTTTACTCAGCCTTTCCAATGAAAGTCTCCTATATCAATCCACTCTTGCTTATATAATCTCAGATTACTTTATCAAGAATCTTTCCATTGATAGTCAACTAAGGTGACGTTGTTCCTGGGGTAATCCCCAATTCCAGGACATTGTCTCTCACCATAATCAGTAACATCTGAAAAAAGTTCAGTAAAAACAAGGCTGTAGCTTCTGCCAGTTACTGTCTCTATCTCTCCTTCCACAACGGCTGTATCTGATTTACCTGGTGAACTATTGGTTTATCTCCTTTTCATATACTGTTTTCCTGAATCACTCAAATATATCTTCTGATTCATTTCTTCAAAAAAACGGCACTCCCAAGGAGAAATGGAAAGGAGTAGTTTGGTTTTCAAAGTATGCCATAGGTTTGGTCCCTATGTAAGGAGCAAGGCAGAAAGAACACAAGGTGCAATTTCAAGAAAGATTTAACTGGGAGAATCTATTCTTCTTGGATGAGAACTTGGTGAACATAAAAGCAGATTCTAGAAATTCAACAGCAGTATGTAAATATTTGTATCCAGTAGCATAAGCAGCACCTTTTCAAGGATGACACACCACTTACCAAAAAATACGGACAGAAAAGAGGATAATTTTACAGTAGGGAAAACGAGAATAGAATTCATGCAAGCTGCGTTTTCTAAGTGAAGGGCCATATACACTGACAAAAAAAATAAATAAAACTTGGCTTAAAGAAAAGAAAAATAACTTAGGAAGGGAAATATAGTTATTTATATTATTCTCCCACTGCTTCTCTGTGGGGGCTCACTTAGAGAAGCAGACATCATGCAGAGAGGAAGCAAGCATGGCTAAATTCACCTCTCCCCTCTTCAGCATGGGTGCTGTGTGACTTCTGGACTCCATACTAGTTGCAGATCAGGGTGGGTGAAGGAATCAACTATGGGCTTGATTCCAGATCCATCCACAGTTCTTTCTCTAGTCTCGCAGGCACAGTGACTGATAAAATGCATTGAATCTTTGCTTTTCCCTTTACCCAGTCTCTTTTATGGCATAGAGGTCTCCTTTATGCCATGAAATTACTCACATGTCCTGTACAAGTGCGGGATACCTATCTGAATAACTCATCCTAACATGATTACAATGAAAAGACTCAATTTTAGTAATGAAGTTGGAAAATACCAATCTAATCAATTGCTTTCATTTTCCTTCAGAATTAGAACTGTGCTCTATGACCATGTCTGTGTTATTAACAATAACAATGAAACCTCTATCTTAGCATCTTTCCCTGTTGTTATGACAAAAAAAAATCCCGACATAAAAGAAGAAACTTAAGGTCAAAAGGGCTTGTTTTAGTTCCCAGTTCTAGGTAGAAGCCAACACAGTGGGGAAAACACAGTGGTGAAAGCTGGTCACCTCACATCGGCAGTCAGGAACAGAGGGCAACAAAGAATGTCTCTAACTGCTTCCATTTCATGCAGTCCCAGATACTTTGTCCAGAAGATGGTTACCCATAGTTAAGACTGGTTTTCACCACATTAATTAGCATAATCGAGGTGAGCTACCAAATGTGTGTCCAGAGACCCATCTCCTGGTGGTTTGAGACTCTTTCAAGTTGGCAGTTAATATTAATCATCACAATATCTACCGAAATAACTTAATGAACCAGAGCTTTCTGGACTCACGGTTTCAGAGGGGTCCATCATAGGGGTCAAGGGCATGTTAGAGGAGAGTGTTTCATCTACCTAAACAACTTAGGGGATAAGAACTTGATCTTGGCTCATGGTTTCAGAGAATTATGTCGATCCCAGGGTCATGTTAGAGGAGAGTGGTTGATGTCATGCTACTTTAATAATTTGATAAAAACGATGCTGGCACTCTGCTAGCTTTGCCCTACCCCACTTTTATTTCATCTGTGCCCTCAGCCTGTAGGATGATGCCAGCACATTTTGGGGAGATCCTCCTCTTTGGTTAACTCTCCTCTGAAGCATCTTCATTGATATGCCCAGAGAAGTGCTTACCATTTCTTCAGGGATTCTAAATCTGCTCAATTAATAACAAGGATGGACTCATAACAGCCAACCAAATCCAAGTTGAGACATGTCTCTATATCTTTCTGCAGTGACTTATGGTCAGCATTTTGACAGTATTACAGGACCTGATGGGTCAGGCTGGAACAGGTTTATAATGGCTGATCAACATCTCATTTCTCCTCTATATCTTAAAATTTCATATTTGATAACCTCTACTAGTTTCTTTATATTGCTCAAATACAAGAAACTTCCTTGCTATTTCTTAACCAGTCAAAGGTTCTTTTTCCTGCAAGGATGTCTCCCCTTATCTGGGAATCTGGTATATGAAACGGTACCATAAGCACTGAGTTACTGAACCCTGTGGCTTTTATGAAGCAGGGGGGAGTGTGTATTGATGCTAACATGCTCTATAGTTCTGACTTCTACATGTGAGGTGACATCACCTAGCTTAGTCATAAGACGTTTTTCCTCTTCCCTCTCAATAACTTAACCCATTGGGTTCTCAACCTTTCTAGCTCCTGTTTTCAGACTGTACACACTCAGCACAACACAATCATCATTGCCTGAAATCAGCATCCTGTATAAAACTAGGCCCATACCAACAAACTCTTGCCTCTTTAGAACTTCATGAACTACCATAACAAAGATAATAAAGATAAGAGGGAAAACTCTCATGTTCAAGTAAACTAGGCAAAATTTGAAGCTCAAGCCATCCCTCTAAGACAACTGAGCAAAGCCCATGTGAGCTCACAGAGACTGAAGCAGCAAGCACAGGGCCTTCCTGATCTGCACCAGGTCCTCTGTGTATGTATTATAGGTTTTAGTTTAGTATTTTTCTGGGACTCCTGAATATGTGAACAAATGTGTCTCTGATTCTTGAACCTTCTCTTGGGCTCTTTTATTTTTCTGTTTGCTTGGCATGTCCCACTTTGATACCGTGGTCTTTTATTTTATTTTATTATATTTTGCTATGTTGTCATCTCTTAGAAGCCTGTTCCTTTCTTTTTTGGTTTTTCAATATGGGGTTTCTCTATGTAACCACCCTGGCTATTCTAGAATTAGCTCTGTAGGCCAAGCTAGCCTTGAACTCACAGAGATCCACCTGCCTCTGCCTCCTGAGTGGTAGGATTAAGGGTGTGTACCACCACCACCCGGCTTGCCAGTTCTTTTCTAATGAGAGACCGAAAGGGAATCAATCTGGATGGGAAAGGAGGGTGGAGAGAAACTGGGAGGAGGACAGGAAGGGAAGCTTTAGTCAGTTTATATTTTTTTGAGAAAAACATCTGTGTTTAATAGAAGGCTGGAGAGAAGCCTCACCTAAACAAAAAAAAAAAAAAAGAACTAGCGTGTGGAATCACTAGTGTGGGAAGAACAGAGAGGATGCCTGTTTGCATCTGAAAATCTCAGTCAAAATTGGCCTTAACATCTCTCTACTGGCTTGCCAAAAACTAAACAAGTAAAACCCACCCTACATATGTAGATAGACAAACTTTCAAGGAACCTGCTGCATAAACTGGTTGCATTGAGAAGTAAAGCAGAAATGGATAAATGAGGTAGACACCCATGTGCAGGCATCAGAGACATATTCTGTACAGAGAGTACTTCCTTCCCACGAGTACTAACCCAGAAATTTCCCCTTCAAGATTCCTCCTGAATGCACCAAATTATGCTTTAAATAAATAAATAAATAATGGAACAGCGAAAACTATCAAAAGTGAAGATTATTCAGTAAATGATTGATTAAAAACAGTGAAAAATTGCCCAAATAGTATGTTTATGAATTTAGAAAGTTGGTAAATTTTAAAATGAGTTTTAAAAATATTTACTATTAAAAATATTTAATAAATAATTTAAAAATTATTTAAAAATAATTATTTCTAGAAGAAAATAATCCCTTGCCTATAATGAGGGAGCTCCGGACTCCTGAGCAACACTGCCACTGATGCTTCAGAAGCCACCTGGGAGGAAGCCCTGAACTATGCTGCCCTGTGCAGTGGTGCTCAAGAGAAAAAACAGCCACGTCCTTCTTCATGCTCAAAGTCCTGCCACCAGATGTCCAATCAAAACCCAAAGAATCAACTAACCAGGGCTTGTAAGAGCTCACAGAGACTGAACTGACAACCAGGGAGCCTGCATGGCACTGACCTAGGCCCTCTGCATATATGGTGCACTTGTGTAGTTTGGTCTTCTTGTGGGACTCCTAACAGTGGGAGCAGCATATGTCTCCTATGCTGTTACCTACTTTTGGGACCCTTTCCTCACTGGATTGCTTCATTCAGCATTAATAGGAAAGGAGGTGCCTAGTCGTACTGCACATTGAAATGCCAAGGCTAGTTGGTATACATGGGAGACCTGTTCTTTTCTGAAGAGAAAGGTGGAGAATGGTGGTTTAGGGTGGAGTGTTGGGGGAAGTTCTGGGAGGAGAGAAGGGAGGGAGGGAGAGGAAACTGTGATTGGGCTGGAACAAATTAATTAGTAAAAAAACAGTATAAATCAAATAGTTCCATTTGGGGATAACTTAAATTTAAGATGTCAAGAATTTTCAAAGACTAATGAATTAACAGTGGAACCTGTTATTCATGTTTGGCACTGAAAGTCAAGCCTGGAACAGAGGTTTAAATTTGGAGTCCATAAGTGTATTGACGACTTTTGTGTGTGAATCTGGTTCTGAGAGTTCCTCTCTACACAGTCCCTGCCAGGACACTGACCTTTACCCCTCTCATTATGTCCGCCTTTCTTCTCCATTCCATGGCTCATTTCTGCCATAAACTCTTTACTTTTGGTTCCAATACATGGCATCAGGGCTTTGTTGGCCATTCTCTGGTCACCCTTGAAGGTGTTTTTCTGAACCAAGACAGTTATCTACCTCCTAAATAACTGATGGTTGCGGTGATCATGCACTGGGATACGCGACCAAGGATTCACCATCAACGTGGGATGGTTTGAGAATACGCTTCCCAGAATGAAACAGGCAACTATTACTGACTGTGATACTGAAGAAACTGTAAGGGTGGAATGTTGGTTCTATAACCTCATGGATGTGGAAATTAATCAGTCTGGACAGCAATAATGATGAAAACCCATAGGGAATTTATGATTTGTTAGTGTTGCTGTGTCACAATTCCTGACTGAGGAACTCAAAAGGGAGGAACCTCAATTTTGATCCGTGGCTTTGGAAGGCTCAGTCTATCATGGATGAGAAGCAACCAAATGGCCTCTCAGTTCAGACTGTGGTGGAACAGTCTGAAAAGGGGGTTGATCTATGACTTACTTTCCTTTTTTTTCTATCTGGGATCCCAGCCTATCAGATGATGGTACTCACATTCAGGTAGGTCTTTCTTCTTGTTGATTATTTCTGGAATTATGTTCATAAACACACAAGGATGGTGCATCAGTTATGTAGGAGATTCTTCATTGAACCAGCTCAGCAGTGAGGCCATGCTGCAGGATTAGTTATGTCTTCCCACATCCATGAATTGGAACTGTAATTCTAATGTCAGTATTTGAGAAAAGTACATTTAATGAAGTAATAATGTTAAAATTGGGCTATTTGAGTAGTAATAGCAACTCATTTGGGTCTTCATGAAACATATCATTGTGTCATACCAAAGGATATCTGACATCCAGATATGTACTGGCAAAGATGAACTTGTAAACCCACAGTAAGAAGGTGCCATGTGTAAGCTAAGATAGGCCTTGGGGCAAACGTACTGTCATCTCTTCAATCTCGAATTTCCAGCCTCCATAATGGTAAGAAATGAAATCTGCATTCATTAAAAGACACAGCCCACAGTGTTTTGAATTAGCAGTACTCAAAAAATAAAAAAGAATTAGCAGGACTCACCCATCATAGGAAAATCAGTTCTTAACCTCTCTGTGTTTATGAAACACTTTCCAATGTTGAAATGTGTGTTAATAGTTTCTAAAAAAGTACCAGAAAATAGAAAAATACCTTTCTGAAGTTATTACCCTATTCATTTTGTCCTCTAATATATTTCTGCATCTGTTTTATTTGACAGCTTTAACTTCACCCTGTTTCAGATATAGCCAAAGATTGGCTTATTCGTCTTAAAATTTACAGCCATTTTTGTAGTACTCAGAACTCTATCATAGGATCCTCACAGAACTCACTCTGCTGGAAGCACCCCCCACAGACACATACACATCATACAGAGAAAAATCTAGAGGCTTTCTGTGAAGGCCTCAGGAAGTGTCAGTTTTACTATTTGTAAGCTGCTACTGTTGACTGATGAAACACAGTGTGCTCCAGAAAGGAGCTGCAGATTAAAGAGATTACTAGAATCCTTTGAATAGAATAAAAAAAGTTCTCTTTTTGAGTAAGGTAAGTTTATTTATTTATCATCTGCAATACCTGCTGTTTACTGTCATCTTTTTCATTGTTATAAGGTATTTATTTATTTTATTTTACATTTTTTATTCATTTTATATATCAACCACAGTTCCCCCTCCCTTTCCTCCTCCTAGTCTCCTCCACCTTCTTCTCCCAAGAAATCTCCCCCATCCACTCCTTAGAAAGGGTAAGTTTTCCTATGGAAGTCAACAAAATGTGCCACATTAATTTGAGGCAGGACTAAGCCTCCCCCCGGTATCAATTCTGAGCAAGGCATCCTATCAGCATCCTTAAACCCAGCTTATGCACCAGGGATACATCTTGGTCCCACTTCCAGGGGTCCCTCAAACAGACCAAGCCATAGAACTCTTGCTCACATGCAAAGGATCTTGTTCAGTCCCATGCAAGCTCCCCGGCTGTTGGTCTAGAGTCCATGATTTCCCATGAGCTCGGGTCAGCTGTCTCTAGATTTTCCCATCATCATCTTGACACCCACATTCCCAAAAAATGGACTATGGATATTTTCCTTGGTTTAGAAAAAGATGGGGGGAATGGTGCGGGAGAATTATTGTCTGTATTCTGTCAATCATGTTTTAAATAAACGCTGATTGGCCAGGCAGGAAATATAGGCAGGTCAATCAGACAAGAAGTAGAGGTGTGGCGATGAGAACAGGAAAATTCTAGGAAGGAAGAAGCCCATTTCTCACAGTCCTACCCAGACCGAAGAAGCAGGATGTGACCTGCCCCACTGAAAAAGGTTCTGAGCCATGCGGCTAACATATACTAGAATAATGGGTTAATATACATTATAAGAGCTAATATGAAGCCTGAACTAATGGGCCAATCAGTTTATATCTAATGTAGACTCTGTGTGGTTTTCTTTGGGACTTGCCGGCTGTGGGACCTGGTGGGAGGACAGAAACCAACCAGGGCCCATGTTACAGTTCACATAATCCTTCCTCCAAAGCTGCTGTACAATTTGAATTATCACAAGCAGTGGAAGAGTGTTCCCTTTACTCCACATCCTCTTCATCATAAGCTGTCATGTGTTTTTGATCTTAGCAATTCTGTCAGGTGTAAAATGGTATCTCAGAGTTGTTTTGATTTGCATTTCCCTGATGACTAAGGATATTGAGACATCTTGGTAAAGGGAGGGGCCATTATGGGGTTAAGGAAAAAACTGGTGTTAGGGAAATTCCCAGAAATCCACAAGGATGACCCCACCTAAGACTCTAAGCAATAGTGGAGAGGGTGCCTGAACTGGCCTTCCCTGAAATCAAATTGATGACCACCTTAATTGTCATCATAAAACCTTCATCCAGAAACTGATGGAAACAAATGTAGAGATCCATAGCTAAGCACTGGGCAGAGCTCCCAGGGTCCAGTCAAAGAGAGGAAGGAGGGATTATATGAGCAAAAAGGGTCAAGATCATGATGTGGAAGCCCACAGAGAGAGCTGACACAAACTAGTGGGAGCTCACTGACTCTGGACTGACAGCTAGGGAAAAAGCATAGTATTGAACAATGCCCTCGGAATGTGGGTGACAGTTCTGTGGCTTGGGCAGTCTGTAGGGTCACTGGCACTGAGACCAGGATTTAACCCTAGTGCATGAACTGGCTTTTAAGTGTCCATTTCCTATGGAGGGATACCTTGCTCAGCCTTGATACAGAGTTTAGGGGCTTGGTCTTACCTCAGTTTGATATGCCATACTTTGTTGGGCTCCATGGGAGGACTTACCCTTTCTGAGTGGATGGAGTGGTGGATTGGGCGAAGGTGGGGGGGATGGAGGAAGGGAGGAAGGGGGAAAGGTGATTGGTATGTAAAATGACAAAAACATTCAAATTAAAAGAAAAAGGTATCTTTCATTGTTCTTCCCCTCTATCTTTTCCCAAACTCGGTCATCCTGTTCCTTCATGTTCTCATCCCCTATCCCCTCCCCTATTCCTCCCTACTCTCCCATAATTTACCCAGGAGATCTCATCTATTTCCCCTTCCTAGGGTGATTCATGCATCCCTTGTAAGATCTTCCTTGTTACCAAGCTGCTCTGAAGTTGTGGATTGCAGTCTGGTTATCCTTTGCTTTATATCTAATAACCATTTATGAATGAATACATACTGTGTTTGCCTTTTGGGGTCTGGGTTACATCACTTAGGGTGATTTTTTTTCTAGCACTGTCCATTTGCCTGTCAATTTCATGATATCTTTGAATTTTACCGGTAAGTAATACTCCATTGTGTAATGTAACAGATTTTCTTTATCAGTCCTTCAGTTTAGGGGTATCTAGGTTGTTTCCAGGTTCTGGCTATTATGAGTAATGCTGCTATGAACATATTATGTTAATAGCATATTCTTGTGGTATGACTGAGCATTCTTTGGACATATGCCCAAGAGTGGTAATGCTGGGTTTTGAGGTAGATTGATTCCCAATCACCATACTGATTTTCAAAGTGGCTGTACAAGTTTGCACTCCTACCAGCAGCAGAAGAGTGTTCCCATGACTCCACATCCTCTCCAGCATAAGCTGTCATCAATGTTTTTGATCTTGGACATTCTGACAGGTTTAAGATGGTATCTCAGAGTTGTTTTGAGTTGCATTTCCCTGCTGGCTAAGGATGTTGATCAGTTCCTTAGATGTCTTTTGGCCATTTGAGATTCTTCTGTTGAGAATTCTCTGTTTAGATCTGTACCCCATTTTTAATTGGATTATTTAGTGTTTTGATGTCTAGTTTCTTGAGTTCCTTATATATTTTGGAGATCAGTCCTCTGTGCAATGTTGGGTTGGTGAAGAGCTTTTCACATTCTGTAGGCTGCCATTTGTATTATTTCCCATGTCCTTTGCCTTAAAGAAGATTTTCAGTTTTACGGAGTTCCATTTATTCATTATTGCTCCCAGTGTTTGTGCTAGGGGTGTTATATTTAGGAAGCAATCTCCTGTGCCAATTCAGTAAGGTTAGTTCCCACTTTCTCTTCAATCAGGTTCAGTGTAATTGGATTTATATCGAGATCTTTGATTCACTTGGTCTTGAGTTTTGTACATGGCAATAGATGTGGATCCATTTGCACTCTTCTACATGTTGACATCCAGTTAGACCAGCACCATTTGTTGAGGATGCTTTCCTTTTTTCATTGTACATTTTTGGTTATTTTGTCAAAATGAAGTGTTTGTAGGTTTGTGAGTTAATATCAGTGTCTTCAATTCAATTCCATTGGTCCACCTGCCCGTTTTTTTTTTTTTTTTGCCAATACCAAGATGTTTTTAATTACCATTGATCTATAGTAAAACTTGAAGTCAGAGATGGTGATGCTTCCAGAGGTTCTGTTTTTGTAGAGGATTGCTTTAGCTATCCTGAGTTTTTTCTTTTCCATATGAAGTTGAGTATTATTCTTTCAAGGTCTGTGAAGAACTGTGTTAAGATTTTGATGGGGATGGCCTTCAATCTGTAGATTGTATTTGGTAAGATTGTTGATCCTACCTATCATTTACTATTATCTTAACAAGATCAAGAGCCTCATATATGGGCCTCTAAGCTTATCTGTAGGGCATTTTTATGACTACATTAATTAAGGTAGTAATATCCATCAACTATGGGTGGTATCATCCTGTAGGCAGGTGGCTTCTTGACTACATAAAAGTGGAGAAAATGAGCTGAGCAAGCAAGCACGTGTGAGTTCATTACTTTCTCTTCCTGATTATGAGTGTGTACTCCTTCAAGTTCCAGACATCATAGTCTGGTTTGGATTGTAGAATCTGTTTTTAAACCTAGAAACTGGAACACAAACTCAGAAAGATTATAAAATCAGGCCAACCTGACCATGGTAAGATCTTGTCTTAAAGTAGAGTGAAACAAAGCAAAATTAAACATTCAAAACACAAGAACAAAAGCTAAAAGTCAAGATAACCCTTACTGGATATAAAGGGGCTTTGCCTAAGACTCTCACTATGTTTTTAACTTTAACTTGCTTTCTTATACCATCATTGGCTGGCATGGCCCACCAAATTTTACCCAAACCTTTTAAGGAAGTATAGTTCATTGTTAATGGTTCACCATACTTATTACTTTAGTTTAAAAAGAATTATTGTTGTATTTTTGAATAGGATTACAAGAACATCTTAAGTTCATTTAAAGATTAGAAGAAATTTCAGAATGCCAACTTTTATGTAGAGAAACATGATATGCTCTTTTATTTATTTAATATTTCTTTTATGTTGCAGTAGCTTATTAGACGTGAATTGTTTTAGTAATTGTCTACAAGCACAAGTTCCATTGTTACCTGTAAATTCCCTGAGAAAGTATTGGAATTCTTACTCATCTAAATAGACCAGCTGAGTAGACTTCTGCTCAGCTAATGCTCCACCATTGGGACAATGATTGATTTATTGGGTGTCCTCCTTGGTGCCTAGTGGTCAATTCCTTTGATAATGACATACAGCTTTTGTACTTCTTGCTTAGAAACCTCTTTGTGTTATCTAACCAAAATGCTAGGGTTTTTTTTCTTGTAATTTCCTATCTCTGGAGTCTCTATATCTTTTTGTTAGATAGGTCAATTGGTATGTAGCTAGGTATTAGAAGTTGTGGTGTTTGAATTTGAATGAGAAATGTGCCTGATAGGCTTATTTCTCTGAACAGTTGCTTCAAATATGGGGAATTGCTTGGGAAGGTATTTGAAACTTTAGGAGACGGAGCCTTGTTGGAGGAAGTGTGTCACTGGGGGTAAGCTTTACGATTTCATAGCTTTACCCCACTTCCAGTTCACCCTCTCTGAGTTCCTGTGAGTGGTTAAAGTTGTGATCTCCAGCTCTTGTTTGGCTGCGTGTTGCTGTACCTCCCCAACCATTATGAAACTACTTCCCATATAAACCCTTTCTTCCAGGAGCACTTTTAGTCATGTGTTTTTTTGCAAAAACAGAAAGTAGCTAATAGAGTAGACTTGTATTAAATGCAGAAAAACCCCTCCATCAAGATGAGAAGCTTATAAAATCAAGTATTGGTATTTCAGCACTCTAATTATAAATCAGAATATTGGGAGTTATATCTGGAGTTCTAGGAGGAGATGTGATATCCTGAACTGCTATGAAAGTCATCAACAATTAGCTATCTAAACTTGTTCTCAGTAGTTCTAAACCTTGTGAGATTTCTATATGGCAAGAGGCTTTATGGTAAAGAACATGGATGTCCCTCAGTCCTTCCTGCAAAGTCACTTGGACAGGGAAATCCCCCAGGTAAAAGTTGTTGCTTCCAGGGGCTTTTGAAATAATCTAAAGCCTAAAATGTATATGTGAATAAAGATCATTTAGTCATTGAACACTCTCAACTCTTGAGAGAAGATTTCTCTTTACTCTGCAACAAACCTTGTCCTCATCACTGTTTCTGACAACATCTCAAAATAATGTGCTGCATTGTGTCTGCTCTTCAGATCAGCAAAACTAGCTGTAAGATTCTACCTGCTCTATTCTACCTCATTAGACACTGCCATTCTTAATCATCGTATTATCTTATTATACATGGTGCCCTTCAAATTAATATGTTTTTATGATCTATATTCAACCACTTTTTAGATTTTGCAACCAATTTGTTGGGTACATATCACAATTGGACACTACTTTAAAATGTGTCTCAAATTACATGGTCTTGATTCTTCATGTACTTGAACAAATGTCTACATTATTTCAAATAGTAATGGCTATAATGTATAATGAGGAAGCTTTAGGGGAATGGGATCTACAAATTTTAATTTATCAATGTCATCCTTTGCTAGAGGCAATGTGTATCTTGCTGTAAGATTATAGACAGAGTCAGAGAGAAGCATGACAAACAGACCAGACAATCCCCAGAACTCATTTTACCTAAAGTGGAGAAGTCAAAGCTTAGATGTATCTAAAGATTTCAATACATTGTGGCATGATAATCCTTTAAAAATACTCGCTAACCAAAATAAATAAATAAATAAAATACTCGCTAACCAATAATCTTATGCTTTTCACCCCAGAAATTTCACCAATAAAAACAAATCCTTTTTATTTACTTTTATTTATTCTTTGTGTCTTTTAGATCATGCACCTCAATCTCATTCATTTTCTTGCCCATTAATATTATTAATTTCTGACCTTGCAACCTCCCCCCAAAAAATAAAATTTAAAAGAAATAAAAGGGAAGAAAAGGGGAAAAAAGGGAAAATCTCATCATGGAAACTGTCTTGTAACACAGCGAGTCATGCAGTAAAGCCAAAACAACTTTTTATTCAATTACCTTAAGTATCAGATTTTTGGAAACAGCAGGAGAAATCCCAAAGTATAGTTTCAAATGGTAACCCTCCCTCAAAGTACTCATACAGTTTTATGGAAAAAGTCTAAAATTTTTATCTCTATATTCAGTAAGATGCATAGTTGATTTTTGCAACCTGGGGGGAGGGGAAGAAACCTGCCTAGGGCTTCTCAAGGATATTCAGCACCTTATAGCAAATTGCACATTAATTACAAATAATGCACACGTATTCTCTATGCACTTTAAATGAACTCCAGATAACTTATAAGTGTAAATGCAATGAAAATGTCATGTAAACATATTGTTCAGGGAATAACAACAACAACAACAACAAAAACCTGTATGTGTTTAATACTTGAAATATGGCTGTTTTGAAATGAGATGAGTCCACAGCAGGGGGTCAGTGAGGAAATGTGCTCGCTGTGCAAGTCTTGCCACCCCAGTTGAATCCCGGGCACCCACTGAAAGCTGGATGTGAAGGCGCACGTTCACATTCCCAGGGATCCTGTGGACAGATGGGCAATAACTATGGAAGAACTGACTAAAAGCTTTAGCCCGGAGTTTTGAGAGCAACAGAAACAAGGTGGGAGATACTGCCACGACAGTGTGGAAGGGGAGAACCAACTTCTAAATGTTGTTCTATGACCTGTAGACACATGCTTAATAGATGAATTTAAATCCGAGGAAAAAAAGCAAAGCAAGACAAGCTCAAAGTGCAAAACCCACCAGTTCTTAACAAACATGAAAATAATGGAGGGGTTTTCATGAATAGTTTCATTTATTACCAGTAGATTAAGACTATTGTAGAATTTGTACTCATTAAACTGTGTCGTTAAGGTTGACTTCACCTGTTTCTCTTACTCGTGAGAACAATCACAACGGAGTACAGCACTTGTGTATATTCTGTGTAGTGCATTGTTCCATACTTTTCTGGGTGGGACAGGAGCAGAGATAGATTTTAGAACCATCATTGCCCTTTCAAGTCTTTTATGAAGATTGACAGAAACTACTTGGAATCAGGAACTGTTGTTAGAGTTATAATTACTGAAGCAAATGCAGAATATGGTATCACACATAAGAATAAATTTTGGTGTTTCTGTTCTAAAGAAGTATATGCTCTGAGGTGGACTCTGTAGTTTTCCTGAGCTCTGGTTGCTTCCAGCATGCTTTGTCCAGATGGTATGGGGTCTCTGATAGCAGCCTCTAGACATGGGGATGCAGAAGAATGCTGGGCTGCATGTCAGACATGGCAGGAAATAATGAAGCTAGCACTGAGGCTATGGAAATCGCAATAAGGAAAGTATTAGATTCTCACTTACTGTACCTTTCATTTCTTATGGATTTCTGGAGGATGAGTCCCATGTATTGGTACAAAGGGCCCTGCATGTGACAGGGATGAGAATGGTCCTCTCCAAAATTACAATTCATAGCACCATGAACTTGCTTTTTTTCAACAGTGTTGATATGAGTTACATGTAAGGTTCTTTTTTTTTTCTTTTTAAGTGATTTTGTACCGAGTGGTGGTGGCACATGCCTTTAATTCCAGCACTCAGGAGGCAG
The DNA here is from genome assembly GCA_028555095.1 of Dicrostonyx torquatus. Taxonomy (NCBI): domain Eukaryota; kingdom Metazoa; phylum Chordata; class Mammalia; order Rodentia; family Cricetidae; genus Dicrostonyx; species Dicrostonyx torquatus. The sequence goes on along the minus strand of JAQHUG010000244.1, from coordinate 1,942,205 downwards.
AAGAAGGTGGTTCTCTGTGAGTTCAAAGCCAGTCTGGTCTACAGACTGAGTTCCAGGATATCCAGGACTGTTTTACAGAGAAACCCTATCTCAAAAAAACAAAAACAACAACAACAAAACAATTTTGTTGCAATCTTTCAGCATTCAGCATTTTACATGATATATGCAAGGATAATGTGCTTCCTATCTCAAAAGGTCAGAAGAAAGGGTTTAAATGTCACCCTAAAGAAATGATAAAAACATCATGTGGTGCCCCATAAATATGTACTGCTTTTATACTTTTATAAAACATCAATTGAAAGCCTACGTTTGGATAAATCTACAGAACGGGGAATGTAGCAAAGGTCTTATGTATGATAGACAAGCATGTCTCCTGTGAACTTTTATCAAATCGTGTGTGAATTATACAATCATTCCTAACAGAGGAGAGCTAAAGGGGGGGTGTCTGTGGAAAGCAAGCTTCAAAGACGCCCAGTCCAATCCATTTCAACTTCTGTGAAAATGCAAAAGAGTATCACCAAAAATCCAAAGTGATTGTTTGCAATTTAGACAAGTAACCCCAAAGAGGTATTAGACTAATGATTCACCTTTCTGCACAAGTATCTGCCACTTTGTCCAGCATGCTAAAATTAAATGAATAGTTCAAATGTCTGGGATGCCAAAAAGAACACTCCGAGCAGTTCACAATCACAGTGTGAGCATAGCAATACCATGCAAATTAGATTTCAGTCATTTGTGTTGGCAATAAGGAAAAGAAGCAAGGGAAAGCAGAGAGCCCCTCTTTTTTTGGAGAGTTCGCGGTTCTATACACGTATGATCTCATTCCTTTTCTTTATAAGGATAGAAAGACGATCCCTTTATCCTTAAGTGCTGAGCTGGTAGGATGATGGTGGAGTGAACAACAAGCATTAATCTGAAGTCCCACCTGCCAGCTTGACCACATCCTCCTGAAACTAATGCCTGTTGTGAGTTTACAGCCTTCACGGGCTGGAAGATGTTAGGGCAGGAACAGCTAATGGCAGACACCTCATAATTAATGACTGACACAAGACCCTTGGCCAAAGAGTGAGGATCGAAGCCATGGAGGGAAGAGAGCTGCTACCTCATAATCATAATTCAGCCCAAAGGTTTGCGAAGCTGGCATGTCAATGTATCATTAGTATTCCCGTAAGCTGTTAAGCATGTCACATTTCCTAGTGACAAACACAGAGGGCTTAAAGACCTTAATGACAATCACATTCACCAGGTTCTATGCCTACCTCGCAGGAGCAATTAGCTAATTGTCCATAAAGCACTTGGAAATGAATGCCCTAAGAGCCAGGATTTTGACAGAGAGGCTTCACTTGAAGGACTGTCAGGAATGTTTCAATCGGTCTAATAGCACCAGTCTGAAAGCACTGTATGTTTGTGCATTGTGTGTGTAGATAGATGCTCGTCTTTCCCCTACACCAAAGTAATTTATTTCAGGTTTTATTCATTTCCATTTAACTTGTGCCAGGCACTGCCACCTTTAAAATGTCACTATTAACAATGTCGTTTTCTACAAAGTATTTATTTTTGGATTCAAACTTTCTGAAATCAAATTTTGTTTTGATATTTTTTTAAAAGGACATTTCTATATGAGCAGTAAAATTTGTACCATTGATATTACTTATGTGTTTTTGTTTACTTTTTCCTGGGATACAGGCATAGAACCACAGAATAGTTAGCTTCTAAAGATGCCTTAGGAAAATGACCATCAATCAAATCTTTCCCATTGTGGAAGTTTGCTACTGCCTGCTGCCTATCTCCATGATTCCTAGCTGCCACAAGATACCATATGGCAGCATTTAGAGAGTAACCAGACATTTCTCCTTCTCTCTGTCTTTTTGTTGTTGTTGTTTTTGTTGTTGGTAGTTTATTTAGGTCTCACCCTGGGACAGGGACTGCAGAAGCTAATGCCCTTTGTGTATGGTTGTGCTCCAGTCCATTGAGGACATCCCAACCTTCTCAACAGAAGAGGCCAGGAGGGTAGCGTCCTTCTGATTGGCATGGCAATAGACTTCAAATTGAGGTTCAGAACTTCGGGACCATTGCCCCTGTGTTTTTAGGTTTCTATTTCTGTGATAAACACAATAAGCCAAAAACCAGGGTTTATTTTATTTCACAGATTACAGTCCATCAATGAAGAAAGTAAAAACAGGAACCTAGAGGCAGAACCTGAGACAGAAGCAAGGGAGGAATGATTTCATCAATTTGTTTTCTTAAATACTCCAAGACCAATTGCCCAGGGTTGGCACTGGACACAGTGTGCTCGGCCCTTCCATATCAATCATCAAGTAAGAAAATGTCCCACAGACTTGCCTAGAAGACAATCTGAGAGCAGCATTTTCTCAATTTGGGTTCCTTCTTAGAAAACTTTAGCTTGTGACAAAAAACTGATGAACACGTAAACCTAACCTGATTTTTCTATCTGTATACTATGCCTGACTTAACACAGAGAGCATCTCCCCTTCTAGGAGTAATTATGGCTTCCTCTCTGGCCACCCAGCTCTAAATCTAAATATTATAATAAGTAGACATCTCCATTAATGACTGGTACTATGTCCGAGGAAGCGTCTGCATGACCAGTCCCGCACAACAAGAAGCCATACTTGTTTCACAATGGGATTTTCTGATTTAAACAGTATTCACCTCACAGTACCCCAAAGTCTCAGTAAAACACAGCTAAGGCATCTTCATGGGGCTGTCCAAAATGTCCATCAAGGGCACATCATTTACAGCTGTACCTTGAGACCGCATCCTAATGGTTTTGTGTAGCTCCAGCAACATTCTAATATTGAGGACATGGTCAGCATTTCATTGCCTCCAAAATAGAATATGCCCACCAGGGAGCACCTGACATTGTAAAAAGCAGAGGGACAAGGATAGAATCATAATGAAGCTGCCGAGTTCATGCCAGAGGCAGCCAGTGCTTCAAGGCATACTATTTGAACATTCACAAAGGCAACTGATATCATAGGCACTTCGCAATGACTGCCCTGCCCTATATTTTTCAGATCAGCTTTTTTGTAAAGCAAAAAATAAAAAAAAATGTATAATTAAAACAGTAGGCATTTTACTATAGCCTGTGGGCCATAATTTAAATGACAAATCTTCATTTTAAAAGAATACTTTAACTGGGCTGTTGACAATTGTTCTCTGAGAGTACAGGAAACAAAGTAAGTACATTGAGATTTCAGCCCTATGATCCACAGTCCCAGTTCACGTGACGTCTATACTGAGAGCTCATTTCCTAGCATACAGAGCTGGGGTTGGATCTGCCTAGTTAGCTACAGCAGGGAGCTCATCTCACAGACCACCCATTTCCATATCTGCAGATAAGGATAAGCTTAACTCATGCTTGTTTTATAGGACTATTGAAAGGACAGTGCAAACAAAGAGCTATGCCATGCTGGGTGAATTAGCAAATGTCTCCCCAAATGTTACATGCCACCAGTCTCTTCTTTCTCAAGACAGAAAAAAAGGCCTTAAAGGGGTGTGTGTATGCTATTTCCAGGACAAGGATGGCCAGAGGTCTAGGCATTACATGTCTGGTAAAGAGATCATTGCATTACTGGGATTTGATGAGGCCTGTAATATATGAAGCTAAAAGCAAGTCTAGCCAATCAATATATATTTGGTTTTTTAGAAGTACAGATTCCAAAGGAAATGACAATTGAGGGGGTAGGCCAGGGCTTGAGAATTCTGTGGGTCCAGGCGTGAGTACGGAACCTCCAGGAGAGTAGACCTGAACCAGAGACCTCTGTGGGACCAGGCCCAAGCCAGGGACTTCCATGGGAGTGGGCCCAAGCCAGGGACCTTTGTGGGAGTGGGCCCAAGCCAGGGACCTCTGTGGGAGTGGGCCCAGGCCAGGAACATCTACAGAAACAGGACTGAACCAGCAACCTCTGCCAGAGCAGACCTGAGGCAGTGAACACCACACAACAGATACAAGGGAATGACCACTGAGGGAGTAGGCTGGAGCCTGAGATCTCTGCAGATCCAGGTGCAAGTCCGGGACCTCCAAGGGAGTAGACCTGAGCCAAAGACCTCTGAAGGATCAGGTCCAAGCCAGAGACCTCCACAGGATTGGGTCCAATCCCGGAATATCTGTGGAAACAGGCCTGAGCCAGTGACTTCCACTAGAGCAGGCCTGAGGGAGCAAACTCCACAGGAGCAGG